>OX411306.1:83164453-83271592 GCA_948150685.1 Rhaphigaster nebulosa | reverse complement strand
AGGTTCGCTTTCATTTGAAATATTGAAGAAAATCATCATGAGAGTTAATAAAACTAATCAATGGCGTAGCTGAAGTAATATCTGAATGAGAAATTTACTAATAAAATAATTTTATTTATTTTTTAAAAGATCCCTTTTTAATAAGCCCTCATTATTTTCGAGAGCCGAACAATAAATTAGGTGATAATAATTTAGTTTTCAAGAAGAATACACCCTTTTTAATTTCTACTAACGTTTCGGACGATCATTGTCCATTTTCAAGCCTTTTTTATTCTCCCATTTGTTTATTATTCCTTTTATTTTTAGGTAGTAAAAATATACTATCTGTCTAATTTCGTATAGTACGAACATTTTTTCTGTGTTAATCAAGTATTCTCTTATTTTTATAAATTTGCAGAATTTTTATTAATTAAGAGATGATAATTACCATAATTTTTGGTTTAGAAATGATGAAGATAATATGCTTGTGAAAAATCTTTAATCATCATAAATTTTGAGAAAATTCCATTGAATTTTTATTAAATCAATTAAATGAATAATGAAGACTGAAAAAGAAATAGTGATGCTTTTGATGATTGTAGATTATGTGAGCCTGAGGATGAGCCAATTTAGGCTGGAAACGATGTGTAAATTTTTTTATTATTTATTTATTGAAATTTACAATTTTGAATCTGTACTAACTAAAAAAAAAGATAACAAGTAAATGTGAACCACGATATAATGATATGTAAGACTTTTAGAGAAACTACCCATTGGTAGTATTCCGATAAACATTTGGTACTCATGGGATATCTACACGCCATTGTGAAACCAATTTCCAGTTCAAAGCGCTGGTTTTTTCCTGCACGATCATTTATCACGTAACGCCACGTAACGTTTTGCGCAAAGTAGAGTTACATTTCTAACACATGCGCCATTTCTGTAAAAACAAAACCGCGTCTCGTTCACAAGACGGTATAGTGAATATGTTCTACACAATTGTTATACACATACACATTACAAGCGTAATGTTAAATCTTCTGAACGAAAAAACAAATAAGTATGCTGATAAGCTGTTAATCCCTTAATTGTTACTGCTTGATGAGATTAGATAGCGAAACAAGGAAAACAACAACGAATATGATATTGGCGTCTAGTTAACCCATAAGTAACAACAATTCTAAACTAGAAGGTCCCGTGGCCATCTTCTTTTCAGACGTCCCGGGAATCGAGGAGCAATCAAGGTTTGAAACTAGTGGGTTTGAGTGAGAATGGAGTTTGTCTTCGAAGGATTGGTACCTGGTTCGGGCCAGGTGGACAACAAATGGAACATTGAGATCATTATGGATGATTTTATTCGTTACAAAGTAAGGAACATTAAGGATTGGAATTCGATGGTTTAGTGGAGCCCCAAAATTCAACTCCGTAAGTGCAAAAAGGAGTAATTATTGTCATGTAAATGAGGCTTTGTATTAGTTGGAAACTTAGGGCGTTTATCTAGTGAAGTAGCCTAAAACGGCGAGCAGTTTCTTGTCGTTTCAGTCTATCAGGATTCCAACCTAGATGTTTGTTAAGATGCAGTCCAAGGTAGCAGATCTGCTCAACAAGCATTAGTGTGATATTATTAACGGATACAGTAGGAAAGGAAGTCATAGGTTTACGACGTAGGGTAAATGTGATTTGTTGGAATTTATTTTAATCCACCAATTTCGACACCATTCTTCAAGGTCTGTGATATGTAATTAAACAGTTTGGAATGCAATAATAGGATCATTGTTGACTGATAGCACACATGTGTCATCCGGATACTTCGTGATGACAGTATTAGGGTGGGCTGGGATGTCAGCTGTATAGAGAATGGGACCAAGGATACTGCCTTGAGGAACATCTGCAGACTGAGAAAAGAGGGGCTATGGTGATATAATTTGAATCTGCCAGAGAGGTAGGAACGGACAATGAGAAAATATGCATGGGGTTCGGAATTTACAGAGTTTGTAAAGCATTCCCGGGTGCCAGTCTTGGTCAAAAGCCTGCTCTACGACAAGACAGACTCCCGAGCAGTACAATCCGCGTTCCAATGCATTTAACCTCCAGCTCACGATGACATTGCTGTATAGTGGAGTGGGATGTTCGGAATCCAAACTGATCTGGGATTATGTAATTAGAATCTAGGCGTTTCAGAATGAGTTTTTCGTGAGGAATAGGATTGATTTTCGAGGAAGAAGTTTTAAAATACGACATGTGGTTAAGTGTGATGATTAAGGAGCTTTGCGGGAAGGTAATCTGTGAATAATATTAGATATTTCTGAAGGATGGAATGCTTTAGGCGGAAGGGTCATTTGGAGAGGAATATTTAATTCTGCTTCGATACATTCTTAATTGGATTAAGAATATCAGGGTGCGGTTCAAAAGTTTGAAAGAGATCCTGGCCGAATTTTCGGGCTTTTTCATCGTCAGATCTTGACCAGGTTTGGGATTCGGTATGGAGTGGATGATTACAATCTTTGAACTTCAGATACTTTTTAGTGGTCGTTCATAATAATTTGTCAGTAGTGGTAAGATTTTCAGTTAAGTTCAGTGAATTTTAAATTTTCTAATTTCTGCTTTCAGTTTGTTAGTCAATTTGGTGTAATAAGTTTTATCTGTTGGATATCTAGTCCTGTGTCACTTCGATCTTGCTCTGCGTTTTTCCTCTTACTGAGATACGAATATGCTGTGGCAGGTTGATCTGTTGAGAATTATTAATTTTACTGATTGAGGCATGGTATGGTTGAGATCTATACTACTTTTTATTGATGCTGACAATTATTCTATGGCTCTATTTTTTATCTTAAGTCCAATTTTTTTTCAAAATCTTATCGAAATTAGTCCCAGTTTACTCTTCCTGTAATCAGTGCAGGATTGGAGAGCTTAGAACCGTTGTTTGAATGTAAGAGAAGCAGACTGTGATTTGAAAGGTCTTCCAGGCATTTGATTATGACTTGGGAGGAGGAAATCTAGGAGGTGACAAACATATCCAGGATATCGGGACGTATTTTGGGAGAAATAGGCCAATAAGTAGGATTCATGGATAAGAGCATAGAAAACAATTGCAGATTGTGACACGAGATAGGAGGTCAAAAATTAAATAATAAATATGTTTGAAAATAAGAAGGGTATTCTTTTCCTTGAAATTATAAGCAAAAATAAGATAATACAATTTTTTATTGTCTTTTTATTGTAATTTGTTTCTTTCACCTTTTTTTTTATTTTCTTATACATCCACTAATATATATAAACAGTTTTAAATTTGATACTCCACTTCGTCCGAAACATTCCCAAAGAATATAGAAACATAGGAATTAAAAAGGACGTATTTTTCTTGAAAAATAATTTATTATAATAAAATAATCATTTTATCAATCCAAAGTCCATTCTTTGCTTTATTGATATTTTTTGCCACTCATGAAATTTCTAAAATTTTAAGTTTTTACTAAATGATTGAGATTTCAATATAATCACATTTAAGTTAAATGTTCGTCATACTTTTTTCCACCAAATATTCATAATTTTTATATCAATTTTTGTAAATGGAAAAGCTTAAAAAATTATTATTTTTTTTTTAATACTTCAAAGAGTACAAAATAATATTTAAAGATATAATAAGCCTGTATTAATTGAAGATTTTCCAATGCCAGAAATTGAAGTATTTATATTTTCATTTTCAATTCAACCTTATATTTGAGTGAGCTACCCCTTATTCAATTTGTTTAAAATATTTTTTATCAATGTCAATATTGAAGTTGAAATTCGATCGGGAGAAAACATAATCATCTTTATTTAGGTTCCAGTTCAGCACGCTGGAACCTAACGCTCTTTTTATTTTGTTTTTATATTTCAAGTGTAATAAACTTTGTTTCGCTACCGATAAGAAACTGGGTTTGTGATCCAGGAACTGGTGAAAGTGGTCTAGAACTTTCAAATCTTTCCACTGGGATGGTCTAACTCATTAAAGACCACTTTGGGCCAGATCCGTCGGACAGGGATCACAGGTGCTATCCACGTTCGGAAAACTTAGTAAATACTTTTCTGTGTGATTTACATCATTGTCGTAAATCCTCTCCATTTCGCAAACTGATGCAGCCCGACGTGGTGATATGGTGATAAAAAAGCCTCTGACACCTTCATAAACATTTGATTTCATTTGATAAAAGGATACTCAGACAAGAGGCTCCCAATATCATTAAAGCCACATCTGTTCATGTGTTGTCAAATTAAAAAAAACAATTCAAGCAATGCTATTTATTTCTCCTTTTAATATAATATATAAAACATATTTTCAGCTAACATCATTTGAAAGAGTAAGTAAAGTAATGAATCTGAATATAATTTTATTAATTTTATATGTATATCAGGGGAGCAACTAGCAGGTGGAAAATGTTCTCGACCCAAGTGGCGTCTAGAATTGGCCTTTATATCAATAAGATATAATATCAATTGTATTTATTTGTAGTAATACAATATTATATGAACCAATACAGTTGATAACAAGCATTGCATCATAATGTATAGCACACAGCCACATCTTCAAATTTTGAGTAAGAAGCTTAGGGAGGCCCCAAAACTGATGCATATATGTTTCATTTCAAAATTATGAGTTATTTTGAGCTCAGCTTATAATTAAGAAAAATATCCCCGATTTTCAACGGACTTTTTTTTAATGTAGCACCACTATTTGGGTTCCACATATATAAAATCTATTATAACCTTTTGCGATCATACAAATCCTTTGGTTCAGTCCTAATCATATTTCATTATTTACTATGATCCTCCTCGATGATTGACATGGAATTGGTTCCGAGACCTTTCGTCTCACGAATTAGTTTACATTGAATTAGGACTATTAGAGTCCTGGAAACAGGACAAAATGGAAAACCTGTTTCTCTATTCATGCCCAAAACCTCTGTGGCTATAGTGTTTCTACTCTGCACTAGATTTCAATACAATGAGTCTTTTGCCCTTTATATGTGTGGAATAATATGGTAATTGTGAGTGTGTGTAAATAAAAGTGTATGTGTTTTACTTTCTCATAAATTACTTTATTTATAATTTTTTATTAATATTTCATATTTATTACTTTAGTAATATGAAAATATAAATGATTTCTGGGACGACTTCCACAGTGCCTGAAGATGGATCGATTAAGTTGTTAATATGGTAGAAACAAGATACATAGAAGTCAGATGGGTACCTTCTAGCGGTAATTGTGGCGAATGCGATTAATGCTAACAATAGGAAGATTCTTTTTGATACATTTAAATCATTTTACAATTTTTTAATGAATGAATACTTAATACCAACACATAGGAGATAAAATATTGTTTCTAATAACATCAAAATCACATAACTGATTTTTGGTCTCATAGGATTTAACTTTGTTTTACATCTAATGAAATTACCTAGTATTACCTATGTTTTTGGGAATGTTTAATGTTTTATGAAAGGGCATATAAAATAAGCTATGTACTGCTCATACATTTAATCACAATAACTCCAAGATTCACTCCATCTTTTCTCACTACAAGCTAACTTTCCACTGTCTGTACACATAGAGAGGTACTTACAAAGAAGTATTCTCACATCCTCCCTCAGTTTCAAATCCATATATAGAACTAAATCTATTTGAAATTGTACAAAAAAATAATTATAAATATGCATAGAGATATCTATATTTAAAATCAATTTGTATAAAGTTTATTTCTGAAATACGAAAATTTAGAAATATTTAAAGCCTTGGTAAAAATGTCTGCTACATTCAGGGTAGTTTCAATGTACTTAACATTAATTAAATTTTTTGTAACAATGTCTTTTATAAAATGCACTTTTATGTGAATATATTTGGAACGTTTAGTGTTCTCATAATTTTTAATCATGCGAAGAGCAATATTATATTTCAATAGAAGACAGCTTACTTTATAACTTTCACAAAAATGATTCATTAATCCTTTAACGTACAGAAGTTCTGTAGCTGCAATAATAGAAGCTGTGTGTTCAGCTTCAGCGGAACTTAATGCCACTCACACCTGTTTCGGTGACTTCCAGGGTATTAAGTTCCCCCAATGGAAAGATGCCATGCACTGCAGCTTTTTTTGTCTGCCTTATCTCCTCCCCAGTCTACATCAGTGTATGATACTATTTTAAGTATTTGTTCTGAGTCTTTTTCTTTTGAGGATTTCTCCTGTAAGTTAATTGCTTATCTATTGTTCCTATTAGGCAGCGGACAATTCTCTTAGCAGAATTCCATAAAGTTTTAGTTGGCCTTTCAAGGAACCTACATAGAAAGATGTGACGAACCTGATATCTGGTCGACTAGTTTGAGATAAATATAGTAGACTTTCTACTAATTCACGATAGGGCACTTCGATACCTCATTTAAATCTCCAATCTCCAATTCGTCTTCAATGGGCATTGGACATGGTTTAGCTTCATGCATTCGAAACTTTTCTATATTTTTTTCAATAAGCACACGCTGACTAATTTCTCCAGAACATTTTATTTCTGTGCCTAGAAAACATTTTAAATTACCTAAATCATTTGCATTAAATTAATCTTTCAAACTTTGAACTGTTTCTTCAATTTTTAATTTTTCACCAAAAAGCAAAATATCATCGACCCCTATTAACCAGATTCCATCTTTGATATATAGGCACATATCAAAATTAGATCTCTTAAAGCCTTTATGCATAGCAAAAGATGGAAATCTTTCATTCGAACATTTAGGTGCTTCTCTTAGTCCATATAGTGCCCGATTTAATTTTACTACTTCACTTTCTTCGTCCACTCCTTCTGGTCGGTAAATATAAACATCCTTTTCTATGACAGCATTTAGGAAAGCTGTAGGTAGATCCAATTGTCTTATTTCCCACCTTTCTTGTTGCAAAGACATACTAAGGGCTAGTCTAATTGTAGGTAACTTGGCCACAGGCGAATAGAGAAACCATTTTAAGCCCGAAAACCTTTAGGCACTAATCTCGGTTTCATTTAAAGACATTTAATTTTCGTCATAAATATTAACTTATTTTCAGAAAGCAAATTGTGACTAGCTCCACTATTTAAAATAAAATGCACATAATTGTCCCTATCATTTTTTCTTTAATTTATTTCTTACGATAAAGTTAAGAAACTCATATTAATGCACTCCCTTTCATCTTCTGCCAAATAGTTTGGGAAGTTATTTGACCCTCTTCAGAAAAACCTGCCTCTTTCTCGTCTTGGTAAATAATTCCCTCCTCTTGACGAAAATGTTTCCCGTTCTTGATTTTTGGGACATGAATCTTTTAAATGTTGAGTGCTTCCACAACCAAAACATCGCCTTACATCGGCTCCAAAACAAAACTCGTCCGCATTAGATGTAACCTAATTAGAATTTTTAAATTTTAGTTCCGCATCCAGTAGTTTACTCTTTTCGAAGTAAACTGTTAACTTTTGTTCAGAAGTCGCCAATATTGTTATTATTGTTTCATAGAAGGGGGAGGCAAAGAGAGAAATAAATGACAAACCTTATCATCCTCATCCAATTTTGATCCTGTTACCTCTAGATCCGCAACAATTTCATTAAATTTATTAAGTTTCTGAACCTCAGTTTTTTCTCCACATTTTAACTGAACTAATTTCCGACGAAAAATAACCTAGACATTACACTTTTTCTTTCAAAGACATTTTCTAAACTCTTGATCATTTCATGAGTTGTCTTTGTATTCTTTACGTATTCTATGTGTTTGTCTGAGATACAAGCTATGATGGCTGACCTGGCCTTAACGTCTCTCGGCGTTTTCACCACATCTAATACTCATTTTTCTACCAGTATATTTAACACTCCAAACTTCCAGTTAGAAAAATTATTTGAGCTTAATTGAGGATACAGGGTCTGAAATGACGCTACACCCGCCATGTTTAACTGATTCACCTAAGAGAATACAAAAGCTCAAACGGAATAAGTTTCGGCAAATATATTACGTTTAAACACATCAATTTCATTCGCACTCATTATCTGGGCCCATAACCTGTGAATGTTTAGTGTTTTATGGAAGGACATATAAAGTAAACTATCTACTGCTCATACATTTAATCACAATAACTCACTCCATCTTTTCTCACAACAAGCTAACTTTCAACTGTCTGTACAAACAGAGAGGTTTTCCAACCTTATTATTATATTCATATAATTATTATTTATAAAAACACCTTAATTCAATTATTTTATTTATACTATCTTAGTTAATACTATATATACACTATTATATATATATATATATATATATATATATATATATATATATATATATATATATATATATATATATATATATACACCTAAACATATCAATATATAGTGCTTCCGAACACTTCAATGATATCTTAAAACACTTTAGTACTTTAATATTTTACCGGCATATTAAATTCAACATAGAGGAGGAAAAAGGTAATGTTATCCTTTTTTGGATACTAAAATTAAACTTAGTGGAGAAACTATACAGGTCTCGTAATACGAAAGAAAAAATGGTAGTGGCAGAAGCTTAAATTTCAAATCCTGCCATGATTTAAGAATAAAAATAAATACGGCCAAAAAATATAAAGTTGTTCTCTGTAACGTCTCTTTTAGGAATGAGAAAATCATATGGGTAAAAGAAATGTTAAGTAATAATCCCAAAAGCGTTATTGAAACTTGTCTATGGGGAAAGAGAGGGGCCTTTGACAGTTTGTTCCGCTGTAAATATAATATTAATACAATACTAATCCGGATCATTATTTTGGCACAGAATACATAAAATCGTTTGCCCCCAGAATAAAGAAAATTTTCAAAAAATATATTAATATGCCATACTAATACAACAATAATCTCTCGAAAAAATTTTCTTTTCTCATAGCTAAATGATATGACCAGCAGAGACAAATTGTCAAATATTATTTGTCAAATAAGTTGCTCAAATTGGATTTAATATCTAAGACAGACCTCCGAGTACTTCCGCTCATATGCTCATAAATATAGTATTGACTGTTATAAGGAAGACACGGCATAGGCGAGTCATACTCACAAAAACAAGCATAAGTTTGACTACGGAAACGTAAAATTTCTGGACCCTGAAAGTAACCACCGGAAAAGATTAATCTTGAAATGATGCATATCTAGAGAAGCGATGATGCTATCAATGCGCGTAACGATTTGGTAAAGTTAAATTATGTTTATCATAATATACTGACATCATTGGGCTGAAAGTTATAGTGGATGCCATGCACGTGGATGGTTTTTTTTATTGGTTTTATTGGTTTTATTATTTTTATTTATTTATTGAAGCTTTGGATTAAAAATATTTATTACATATAGGTACATTGAGTACATTGTATAATTTTTGAATAGTTACGTTAGCCACACCGCACTCTTTATATTAATGTTTGTTTTTGACTTTCATGAATTTTAGCTTTTATAGTTTTTTACTGTTTTGACTTTTATTATTTAGATTTTGCACGTATCAACTTTCTATGATTGTTATTTCGATATAATATTAGTATGTTAATCTAGTGTTGGGTTGATGTACTACAAAGTTGATATCATTATGTTTTAAAGTTTTAATTTATGACTAGATATAATGATTAGTTGGCTATTGTTATTATTTGCTTTCTTCCGGATTATTATTATTATTATTCTCTGTATTTGTGTTAATTTAAATTTATATTCTAGAGAAATTAAAGAAATGGTGAAGAGTTCACAGCAAAATTTGTAGTCAGAAGTTTTTAGAGCTTTGGAAACTTTGGATGAATCTTTAATGAGCCGGTTGTAAAATTATTATCATAATCATCTGCAGCAACTGCGGACAGCACAAAGTTCTGTCAAGAGACCAGCGCCGACCTCAATCTGGTTTTTGTTTTTCCTTGACTCTAACTAACATTGAGTGAACAAAAAAAAACTTCTCTTGATATCGACGACATTTTTTGAAAAATACGTAAGCGCCATTTAGCAAACTTTACAAGAATCACATAAAACGATTTTTCCCTAAATAACAATGTATATTTTTTAAATGTTATTCTTTAATATGTAAAGAAGTAGTTTTTTTGCGGGGACAAAATCTTTATAATTGCAATATATTTCCAAGACTTTCAGCACTGGTCAAGGTCAAGGCCAGATTGATGACTACGAGTCATCAGTATTTAGTTCTTACGCCATCAACAGTCGATGTTTAGGCAATTTCTATTTTTTATTTTTTTTTTAATATATCGTGAGCGAGAATAAATAAAATTTGTGTTTAGGTCTCTTAATAAATTGAAACATAAATTTCGAATTTTAGACGCTTTAGCCTTTTTTCTAAAAACGATGCAGATATAAACTATTAATCAATATTGATATAGGAATCAAAGAACTACTTAATTCCACACTTTTTTTATTAATACATTTTTTTTACAACAGCTTCATTATAAAACATTATTTTTCTAGTGCACAGGCCAACAATAGTAGTTTTGGTGCCGGAGTATTTGGATCTGATTTGATATGAATTTGGTGCCCTGAATTCAAATATGGCATTAGTTTTTGCTTTGGAGGTCAAATTTCTAAGATATAACGTTTTAGTGAAATGTACATTTTACGTTATATTAGGTCAAAACCATGAATCAAATCTAAAAATTAAACATGAGATTTTTATATTATTATATTATACAAATATTATTAGTACATACTTATATCATTATATATACAAAGATAGTACCAAGTCATCGAGGGAACTAACTAGTCATCGAACACTTCGGAAGCTTCTTTTTCGTGACCTTCTTGTATTTATCTTGGAACAATCAGTCCTTTCTAAACTCCAGCAATAATCTGTCATCATTTGCGTATCCTATCTACCTTGATAGCGGTCCTCCATAATTTTAATAGCTTTCATCTTGCTCCTCACTGCTGTCTCCTAAATTTTCAGCTGTGTAAATAGAGCACCTTAATACTCGTGTTGCACCCAATGGATTTAAATTTTTTATGCATATCATTTACCAGTTCAACATGGATTTCTGGTTTTCGTTGGCCCCGAAAATTTCCGTCAACTGCAACAAATTAAGTCCAGGATATTCGCCCAACCTTATTCATGGAATTTACTAAGGCTTGGTCTTTATTGAACTTTCTTATTTCTGGGCCGTTAAATATTCCTGCTTTAATTTATTCCTTACTCAAGTGAGGATTTTTCCCCCCTATAAATACATAGTATTATGATCCGTCCTTATCAAGATCTTTTACAAACTGGTTCGTAAGGCCCAGCTTGATATGCAGTGGTGGGAAGGTGATTTTCTATCGTTGGCAGCAGGGGGAAGAATGGTAGCGGACCCTTTTCTCTTGTGCGGTAAAAAGTAATTTTGGTTCCTTGTTCCAGTAAATTTGTCGTTCAATCTGGAAGCCAGTAATTCAGAGGCTTCTCTTGACAGGTTATGATCTCTGAGGAGGCCATGTAACTTATCCGAAACGTTGAGGAATTGTTGACATCCCCTCATAATCACTGTCACCTTCATTAGTATCAGAAGGGTGATTAGAGGGACAAAACTCTTCCTCAGAAAGCTCTGGAAGCTGGTGAAATGCTGGAATCGGTACTTCCTCTGAGTCAAATCAGAACAATGTCACTTGCTACAGTTGTTTCGATTGATTCCAGTAATATTTAATAGACATAAATAACAGTCATCGATGTGGTTTTTAGGTTCTATCCAAACCACCGGTACGGCTAAATTCAATCTTTTTCTTTTCTCTCTAGTCCACTGGAATAAATGTCCTGTACAATTTTTACAAACCTGATGCGGTACCTGGGATTTATCCTGATCACCGAGCTAATTACTAAATTATCCATGTTAAGCTCTCTTTACAAGGCCACTAACAGTCTTTCTGCTATCTTTTAATGTGTATTCTCCTCATATGTAGAAAAACACCTCAGGATGATTTACAAAACTTCTTCTGCTTGAACATTTTTCGAGATCCTGCACGGCTAAAAATCACAAACTAATCTCAAATTTAGTTGAAGCAATTGAAGTAATCTCAAATTGAAATGAAGGACGGGATTCCCAGTGACGAAGTGGGGATTCCCATCCTAGTCAAGCAGGAAAGAAGTGGCTTGAGTCAAGAAGGCGGTTTTATTTTCTTTTTCACAGTTATCTCAATAAGCAGAGATGATAGAAAAAAAATCTTATATTTAGACCCAGTGCCTCAAATATAGCTAAAATCAGTTTCAAAATCCTAGGATCTAAAAAAAAAAAATATTCTCTGGACGGCCTGTGTTATTGGCCTTTTTCAGAGTATTTTCCTTCACCTGAGTCAAAATATCAATTATTCTTAAGATACTGTTCAAGGCAGTACTTGTTAAAATTTTAAGTGTTCTGATTTATCGAAATGCTCTTATTTTTTTATTTGGCACGTGTTATGGATGTGTTTTCTAATAACTTGACTCAATATTCTAATAACCTAGCTATTATTTCTACCATAAATTAATAATTTGAAACACATATTTAAAAGTTTTATTATTATTTATAAACCATAACTTAATTTTAAATTAATGTTTGGGCACAAATTATTTAATCACATTCATATTTAGTAATACCAATTACTTCTGCAGATCAATGTGTGGCAGAAGTATTGTAATACCAATGAAATATAACCTTCCGCGTCACTAACAAGAGTTTCATGCTACTTTAAATACGAAACATCTTCTTATATATGAACATTGTTAATAAATATTAATAATATCCAACACCCACTTTTACATTAAATAAAAACATCCAAAAATATATTGAGCCCGTCATTTGACAGATAACCTATAAATGTGATCCCAGGCATAAAAAGGTTGGGGACTCCTGACCGAAGGCATACATCACTGTCATACATCACCATATTAATTTATTAGTTTTCAAGATATTTATGTAATAAAAATATTAAATTAAATTAAATTAAATAAATTAAATTATTAAATTTTATGTACTTCATAAATTTTTTTGTATACATATATACATATAATTATAAAATATAATATTTACTATTATAATATCTAATATTACATATATATATATATATATATATATATATATATATATATATATACACAAACAAAATGGTTGAGAATAAAATATTAAATATAATGTTCTTTCCCAAAATGTTTAAAACAGTGCTCAATGATCTTGTTCAGAGAAATTTATTCCTATTTTTTAGAAACTGATAAACTTTACTTTTAAAAATCATCATGTAATATGAAGTAAAATATGTTGAGCATAATTTAGGAAAATAAAAAATAAAATAGTATTATCAAGATAATCATTTTATCCAATATATAATCAAATATAATATATATATATATATATATATATATATATATATATATATATATATATATATATATATATATAATATTATATAATATATAATATTATATTAGAATAGAATAGAATAATATACTATCCAATACAATAATCAACATTTTCTGGTAGATTAAATTTATTAATAAACTACTTGGTACATGTGAGACTAGTATGAGGTAGTGCGAAATTCAATGACAGTTCTACACATGGTGAAAAATAGTTCTTGGTTACGCACAAACATATCCGATTTAAGATATAAAAATTCTGCGTAAAGCACTTTTCTGTTTAATCTTCATTTAGGGTGTTGTGTGAACTTTTTAGCAATACCTGGATTATTATGACTGATCCTTCAGTATTAGCAGAAAGTCTGGACCGTTTATGATTAATCCCTACCCTATAAATCCGCAGCTGACATTAGACTTCTTAAGCCCTGCTAGACCATAATATTTTATCAAAAGTATCGAGACAAACTTCGAATTAGTTTCTAATCACCATATGAAAATATAGTATGTACGTTTAATGTTATTTATGAATTTAATGCAATTTATTGAATTCTGTGATTTTGAGTAATTGTAAGTTGTTTTTATAAGCTGGACAACTTGAGATTTTCGGAGAATCCTTCACATTCCCATAGCGTTTCTGGTTCAGGTAGGAGAGGATTTGGAGTAAACCGCCTTGGAGGTCTTCTTTGTCGGTTGGGTCGGCTCCGACAGTTTGGTGATGGGAGGTCCCTGAGAATTTTGCTCATGATATGTTCACGCAGTTATGCACGTTCTATGGGGGCGCCAAATGTACTCATCCTCGGTGTCACTCGTTAACTCCATGGAGCCTTCTTCTCTTAATCCTGGGACAAATTCTACCTCCTCTTGGCACGTCTCAGTACCAAAAGAAGGGTAGCAGTATTTGAGGCAGTCAACGTGCATTACACCCCTCCTACCATTGGATCTCTCAATCAAGTAATTGACGAGACTTTTTTTCCACCACCTTAAAAGGACCTTCCCATGGTAAAAAAAATGTCGGCAGCTCCCTGATGAGGATACCGATTTCTTAACATAGACCATATCTCCCGGTTTCCACAAGCAGTCATGCCGTACTCGATTAAGCCATTTACGGTTATCTTCCTCTAACTTCCTTCTCTTGCCACTGGCATACTGATAGACCTCTTGAAGTTTCTGGAGCATTACTTCAGAAGGGAAGGTTGGTTGACCCTGCTAATATTACTGTGGAATGGGATAGTGACTTTTCGTCCATAGGTCAATAGATTAGGAGTATAGCCAATGGCTCGGTGGATAAAGCTCCGGTAGGCTGCCAGTGCATAGTATATTGAGAGTATATTGATCCCAGTTGTTGCTTCTCTTGTTTACAAAGTGAACCATGCTTTCGATGAGAGCCCGATGAAGGCGTTCCATCCGCCTGTTGGCATTGGGCCTGTACGCCGTCGTGTAATTTTTCTTAATGCCTAGTTTGTGACAGGCTCTCTTCAATACTTCTGAGCAAAAAACGATTCCTCTATCCGCAGCTCCATGTCTATCCTCTACAAAGGCGCGGACATCTCCTCGGCACTCTGCTCCTTTATAGGGATGGCCTCGGCATACCTTGTAAAATGGTCCACAAAGGTATGGTAATTTCCCTTCTGGGACTTGGAGAAGGGACCCTAAATATCCATAGCTATCATCTGAAAATCCTCACCTCACTTGATGAATATCAGCCCGTCCTAGTCCACGATAAAGGGCTCTTTTAAATTAGTTAGAATTAGTTGGCATTCCTGGTCCTTAGATTTCTCTCGAAATATTTTCTCTCTAGTTAGGGCTTCTTCAGTCCTCCTTTCGACAACTCTTATAGCTCTACTAAAGGCGTCGTCTTTTCTATGAAGGATAAGAAGTATTGCAGATTGAAATCTGGGTAGCTTAATACCGGTTCCTACTTTAAACATACCTTAAGGTCATGAAACGTAATCCGGCGCTCCTCCGTCCACCCAAATTCAAAATTCTCCTTTGTCATTTAGGTGAGAGGCCATGATCAATCAGCGTATCCCTTTATGAAACGCCAGTAGTAACCAAACAAACCTCGCAGTTCCTTAATATTTTGCGGCAACGGGTATTTTTGATAGCTTCCACCTTCCTGGAATCAAGCTCCCTCTTTGGTGATCAAATGCACCAGGTACACTAGCTCAGACTTCATGAAGTTGAATTTTTCCAGGGTAATACGCAATTCAGCCTCTTGCAGCCTTTGCAAAACTTTCTCCAGCCGCGCATGATATATTTCTGGAGTTGCAGCGAAGACAATAATTCCATCAAGATAAATGAGACACTCCTCGTCACATATATCCGCCGGTACATAGTACATCAATCGCAGGAATGTGGCGGGGGCCAGCCCAAAAGCGTTGCGACGATATTCATAGTGCCCATCGGTGCCACACTGTTTTCTCTCTGTCTCCCTCGCGGGTGAATATTTGATGGTACCCGCTAGCGATACAATGTCGTGAAAAAAATACTATTCGCCAACCTATCGAGTGCTTCGTTGATGTCAGGAAGAGGATAATTGTCAACTCTTGTCACTGAATTTAATCCTCGAAAATCAGTACAAAATCTTTGGGCGGAGGAGGAGGGGGTTCTCCTGGTTCCGTTCTTTTCCTCACAATTACGATCGGAGCTGACCATGGGGTCGGCGATGGTTGAATTACCCCTATCTGCAGAAGATCATTTGTCTGTTCCTTGACAATAGGACGTAAGGAATGAGGTGTTCTGTATGGTCGAATGGCGATGGGCCGGAATTCGGAGGTGTCTATTACATGCTCCATAGCTTGTGTGCAGTTTGATTGGTCACCATTCGAGATTCCCGAGAGATCCATACTATCGTAGGCTCACACTGCTTTTCCACAACAATCACAGAATAAAACAGCGATGATATTTGTAGGTGGTTTTATTATTTACAACCAAAATGTTTTATTATCTCTCAATATTACACTGAGTAACCTCTCCCACTGTTCCCTTTCTAGCTGTACTCCGCTGCAGGTCAGTGTTGCCTTGACAGTTTCTACAAATTCGAAGGTGCCCTCTCATAGTAATGATTACCTCATGTAAGTTACATACATACGCTTTATGATAAATATATGTAATGTGTATCTTTAAATTTTTATCATACCAACCTTCTACAATCATTTAAAACTGATCAGCAAAAGGTTGGTGCATATTTGTTTACGGCTCACTGGGTCTTATGTCATTTCAATATCAGTTTTTGACAGCCCAGTTTACTTGTTAATCCTTATTTTTCTGTCACTTTCAAATAATACCGCCTGTAACTAGAACTAACCTTTTCTCAATTATATTACCCAAGATACTACCTGTCATAGCTGTCCTCGATTATTAAAAATACGATAGAGCCGATGCTATTGATTAAGATTTAATTTTTTTTTGTAGTTCTAAACTTAAAATTAATAATAAATTTTGATCTGATTTATTGTCAAATAGAATTTGAATAATATATATTTTTTTTTCAAACAAGAAATAGCATTGCTCTAAATGCCACAGAGAACAATAAATTCTTTAAAAGACAATTATCGTTTTTAGTAAATTCGAGAATCTAGTTTGTTTTAAGGCTTTCGATTTGCAAATAATTCAATTTTTACATAATAAAAAAAACGATGTATTCTCTTAAAACGTTCAAGATTTTAAATATGCCATACTGCTACTAGGTAAGGAAAATATTGTAATCGGATCAAATTTTCGATTTGCAGTTTTAAACAGATCTTTCTGTTTATTAGGTCCTCTGAGTCCAAAGAATGCATCTACGACCATTTTTCTATCCATGTCTGTACAACTATCATCTCTTGAAAAGGTAGACTGATTCTGTTCTTTTGCTTTCTTTCTCATTGGCCTGTTTACCAAAATCGAGCTCCCTATGCACGATTGTGGCAACCCAACCGAACGGGGTTTTTTCTAAACTGTAGCTCCAATACGGCTTTAACGATTTTGATGTAGCTTGCCTAAAGACTTCTCCTTATAAGGTTATAAGGTCTTATAAGGTACCTTATAAGGTACCTTATAACCTTATAAGGAGAAGTCTTTAGGCAAGCTACATCAAAATTAAAACTCTTGACGCTACTTTTAATTCCAAAATGCTATGAAAATTAAATGAATCAATAAAATAGAGTAAACATCTTAATCTCAAAAGGTTAAAATACATTTTAATTAAATTATCATCGTCTAAACAAATGTTAAACTTAATAATACTCAGAAAACGATATCGGATCCATCCATGGTACTGAGAAATAAAACATTTCAAGTTAAATATGGAATTAAAAATACGTCAAAACCCATTTAATTTAACTTATATTAAAGATAGGCTAAGTAAGCTTATGAGGGAAAAAAATAATAATCGGAGTCAATTTAAACCTTCAAATGGCGTGGCGACTTGAAAATTAATGTTATTTTTTTAGAATCACTCTTTTAATCGTAAATATGATGTTTACAATATTATGAAGTTGTCAGTTTCAGATGTAGAAAATTATATGTACTGATACATGATAAATAGACTATTGTGTAATAATAATAATTTTTATATATTAAATGGTGTTTCGTTGAATAGGAGTTCTAGCCCATGAAGAATATTAATATCACGCAAAATCTTTTTTGTAAACTTTATCAATAGACCGTTCCTGAAGCTATTGTGACAAACAGGGTATTTTAATTAAACTCGCAGATAGAACTAACCAAGCTAATCAAATTAACACAGAATGAAGTAGCTTCCTTTTCATACACCATTGTCAAAGATATCCTTTTGTCAAAGCCTACTTATCAACTCTCTAATAATTAACACATGTTTTGCTCTAGAAGTGCTCAGCAATTTTCTGTTGTTTTTTTTTTTCTTTTTATCTACATCAAATTTCAATCAAGTGATTAAGTCAATGTAACCGTTTAAACGGCAATCTAAGTAGTTCATCTATCATAAAGAATATCACAAAGAATATTATTGATATTACGTATGATAATTGATAAAATCAATAGACCTTGGAACATTTATAAATGTGAATTTTTTTTTTTATCCAGCAAAATAAAGTTGACATCAATGATCTACGTTTGGCTTATATCATCAATGCTTTGGAAAACATAAACGTATAGCAGTTTTTGGCCTTAGTCACTGTTATGCTGCGCCTAAGTGTGTAGTGCAAATGATTTAAAAAATCATTTTTGTTATTTATCAGTAAATAGTTATATATTAAAAATAGAAACAATTTTTTAATTGCAGATGTCTCATGTGAATTATAATTTTGTTAAAATTACATTGTTTATAAATTTAAACTGTTTTATGATATTTCATATGCGTAAATATCACACAAGTTTCCCTTACCATTCAATAATAATAATCTTTTTAACATAATTTTAATAAGTTCAAATAAACATTACTTTAAATAAACCCAGCAGAATGCACTTCTTCAAGTCTTCTCTCACAAAAGCACAATAAATTAGTTTTTGAAACAATTTTAGTATGACAATTCGGTACACATCATATTATTATTATTGGTGAAAATATATTTTAAAGGTTTCGGTTTAGTTTCCATGGAAACATTGTGTTTCCATTAAACAATATAAAAGTAGAAATTATTAAGTTAATTCTACTTTTATATTACAGCATTATTATTATTACAGCGTTTTGTTAACAACTGGTTGACAGCTTGACGTTAGAAGGTTTGGTTGCATCTCCATTCGGACTTTAAACCTGGGTGTTCACTGTAACCGTTTTCAGCCGGCCGACTCGGAATCGGATGTACAAAAGAATTTCAATATAAATTTTCAATTGAAAATTAAGATTTTTTTTTTCTTCGTCCAAAAACAGCGTTATTTCAAATTTTTAGAATAATATGCTTCATTTTAAGCTTTAAGTATAATAAGTTTTATTTTCATTTTTGTAATGGTTAAGGTTATAAAGGCTATTATATAAGGTTAAGAAGGTTTATCTTGTTTACTACTTGTATACTAATGTGCTATTTACAAGGTACATATATATATATATATATATATATATATATATATATATATATATATATATATATATATATATATATAGAAATCTTGTAATAATTGGGTTAGGTAAAGATTCGTTATACCGCTTAATTATAAAACAAATATACAAATATTCATGAAAATTATATTCAATAATTATAAAGCAATATTTTCAATTGCATCTACAAGTTCTCCAATATATTTTCTATTGTGATATAATATAAATAGTCATTCATAGTTGTATAATAATTGCAATTGTAAATTTATATTGAAATTCTGTAATAAAATAATAAATAAATAAATATATTTGTATGGGTTTGCCCCAAACAAAAATTTTTATTTATTTATTATTATATTATAGACATTCAATATAAATTTGAAATTGAAAATATTATACAACTATTAATTATTATTGATATTATATCGCAATAGAAAATATAGTGATGAACTTGTAGGTGTAATTGAAAATATTGCTTTCTAATTATTGAATATCATTTTTGTTACGTATATTTTTTCTAAAATTAGGCGGTAGGACGAATCTTTACCGAGACTAATTATTAAAATATTTCTACACTTTCCTTTCAAACGATAGCGACAAAGATGAAGTATTGCTGGTGTGAAAGTTTATTTGAAGATAAAAAAAAAATTCATTTAGGTGCTTATTTTGATATCATAATTAAATGAACTTGTAAATCAATGGTTGGCAAAGGCATTTCAAATCTATGGAATTGATAGTGTGGTTTCAATTCTATGCAACTAAAATAAAATAAAATAAACAAAAAGGCTCTTGTGTGTAATTAAGAGCTTCGTTATTTTAATAGCAATTTAGTCTCTTAAACTGCCAATTTTTTAAAATATTGTAATACGGAAATAATATATGATTAATTAGAATTAGTACTATTAAATATTAATAAGCTGTAATAATGTTAAAAATTTTAACTAAAATCTTTTCATTTACTTGCCTCAGGTGATACTAATAAAAAAATTACCTAACTCAAAAGGTAACTAACAAGTCCAGGGGCAATGGAGAAAATAGATTCATTTTTTTAAATAAATTTCCAATGGGCTTTCAAGAAGTGGTAATTAAGAGAGAAATAGCAGAAACAAACTTAATACGTTGTAGATAAAATCGGTATATATTAGCAACCTTGTGAAAAAAAAAAATCATAAACGTCCGAAATTTTTTTTTTTTTTACGTTTAAGATAAGATTAATTTAAAAATAAAATGAGTTTCAAACAACTGAAGCAGGAAAAAAATTAAAAAGCGCGAAATATCGCCATTTTTGGACATTTTATTACAGAACTTTTAACTATCGCAGGAACTTGTTTTGGAGCTTAAATTATGAATTTTGTTAGTACCTATCTAAAATAAAAAAAATATTCATAAAAAATTGTAACCTGTCTCGGAAATCGAGAAAATATAAAAACAGGTGTCTTTTAAAAAGATTTGCACTTTGTGTCTCTTTGAACGGCTGAACACGGCCGGAAAATGCCAACTAGATGGGATCGAACCGGCCAGCTCTGGCCAGTAGGGCAGGTGCAGTGGACGTGTTCCAACACTTTCTCTATATTTAGGTTCGTTCGGCCGGTCACTGCTCAAAACGTCCCTAAGCGGCTCGAAGGTGATTCGGTCGGAAACGGTTCCGGTGGACGCGCGGCCTAAATTTAAGGATTTGTAGTCCTTATAAGACACGCAGAATCTTAGCTAATATTGGTCCAATTTCGATGATTCCTATTTTGTTTTTTTAGATACATTAATTACCTTTCATATGATTCTATATATAATTTACCATAAAACGCATAATTTTTGAGTTAATGTGCAAATAAAATATTCGTTTCATTATAACTTTTTTCCCTGCATTTCATCAGTGATGTATATGAATAGTTAAAAGGCTTTTCGGAGAAGGTATTAGGCAAGTTTCATCAAAATCGTTTTAGAGTTTTCGAGAAAATTGTAAAAAAGTGTAAACTCGAGCATATAAAGTGTCATTTTCGGTAACTCGATTTTGATGAAAAAGTTGCTGTAGTATCCCAAGAATATACCTATCTTAAATACATAATTTCAATTTCGTACCACTTTCCGTTTGTGAGCTATGCTTTTCACACCCACTCACACACACACACACACACACACACACGGCTCTTTTTGCGAGACTTGATTATTTGGACTCAGGGGAATGTGTATATCCATTGAAAACTCAAATTCGATATATATATATATATATATATATATATATATATATATATATATATATATATAGTGAATTCGTTTATATTTTATTTATTATCTTGTATCTGTATTCACGTTATATAATGTTTAGTATCGTTTTCCTACTGTTCTTAAGCATTATATATAGGTATAACCATATCAAATTTTAAATCAGCGATCTTTTCTCCGTGTAATTATGGAACAAATTAATCCACTAATAGTAATTGTTTTTAAAGATATTTTTTTAACTTCTCTGAATTTCGGTTGGGCTATTTTTATTTATTTTTTTGTTTGTGTCATGTCATGCATGTTTAATTTCATGCAAGACAGAGTTTTCTACCTATTTAGAAGTTTATATATAATCATTTATTTATGACTTTTATTCATTATTTAGCTCATAACTTATAAAAGGGAAATTCAAACTACTCTAAATACAAACAAAAATAAAAATTGTAGGAATGTGTATACCCACAAACATTTAGATCTCTTTTCATTGATTTCTTTATTATTTTCTCAGGTTTAAGCTGTCTTATTTGTCTCCAATTTATTTCAATATCTATCGTAAGAAAATCCGTTGAGAAAAACGAGAACCTCGGATTCACTGGAATGAAAACACACACACAAAAAAAAACCCAATTTAATATCGCATTTTTTCCAAGACCGATAAACCCTATTTCGCCTTAATATCGAGGTTGCACACCAAGATACTGAGCAATAAAATTTAGGAGGGACTCTCTCAAAGGTGAAATGAAAAGATTCAGGAAAAGTTTATAAAAATAATATTTGCTTTATACTAGTACTCGATAGGTTTTTGTTATTTTTTTGTTTTATTTTCACCGAGTTAAAAGTAATGATTTTCTATGTAATCAGTATTTATCTCAAATTTCGTATGGATCTTACGTAGAAGAGTGGATAGTCAAAACTATTTTCCTTTAGTGACCAAAACCAGATTTAGAATGGTTATTGGTCAAAGAAATATTTTCGAGATCCTACTAAACTTGTTTAGAGTCACCCTTAAGGCATTTTCACATGGTCCGATTTAGTTTAGACAGAAATCATACCCTCCTTTCACATGCGTTTCCGATAATTACCGAGTCGGATCCTTCATTTTCTGCAGTCTGACACCCTCTCGATATAACGGATGTCGGTTCGAAGTCAAATTTATAAGATCCTGTGAATAAGCACTTAAAATGGTACAAAAAAAAGCACAATGTGAATCTCCAATTGTCGTATCTTTCAAACAAGTGCCTTGATACAACTTTTGAGTTTTGTTAATTACTCATCAGTTGTAAGTATACAACTATTTAAGAAATATAGCAAATTAGTGATAGTCTACGTCAATGAACTACCCATAAAACAGGCTGATGATGGCAGGCTGTGATTAATTTTTTCAATGGCCAACGGTTTTGGCTGTTTATTATTTCTTCTTTTATATTCTGATCTTGTTTTATATTTATATATTTCATATTCTCTTCCTTTTTCTGTAGCTTATGGTTCTCTTTCAGAACATGCTGAATAAATATCTTTATTAAGCAGTTTTTAGAAGACTATTTTAAATTTTAGATGGCTGCCTATCTTGAGGATGGGCCTCGTCATTAGATTAGATGATCCTTATCCAGTGTTATTAAAAATTTTATTATAGTCAATACTTCAACTGACCTTATTTTATCTTTTAATACAGAATTTTACTAAACTAAAGATAAGTATAATTTTAATGCAAGATTATTTATTATTTAGAGCCATTTACATTAGTTTTTAAAATGTGACGTTAAAATGATATACAAAGTTTTCCTTCTGAGTTTCAAGGCTATAACATCTATAGCATATCCTTTACCCTATTGCGTTCTTTTAATTCAGACAGACTCCTGTAATATGCTACTTATTCTTCGGCCCTGGCTCGCACCAGTGGCGGTGATAAGAATGACAAGTGAACCAAAGACCCTTTGACCGAGGACAGGTTTGCTGTAGTTTAATTGGGTTTCCTATTGGCCCCCTTCCTCTACTCTCCTCTCACTCACCCTCTCTCAATCACTCTTCCTCTCTCTCTCTCTCTCTCTCTCTCTAGCCTATTGTTCTAGCTAGTTTAATGGGCAGAATCTACTTTGATGTTGTTTGACTTCAAAGTTATTTTAATTACTAGTATGATGACGGTCCATTGCGTTTGATTGGCTAGGTTATTGCTAAATTAGTAAAATGTCTTTTCTGCCTGAAGAAAAAAAAAACCCATAGAACTAATGTGTATAAAAATTAAAAATGAAATTAATACAATCAACATTTGCTAAATCAAATTTCATGAAAAGGTAAATTATTTCGACTCATGTATCGTTCGAGTTGAATATTGTTTAAGCAACATAATTTAGCGTTTGGACCAACAACGGGAGTGGACAATGTGTCCGTCGCCGATTTTGATCATGTTTTGGTCGATTCTACATTAAAAAAAAAATCGCCCCATATCCTACCATTTTATCCCATGGGCCTTGCCAAAAATGATATCGGCATGGTGTTTCCAGCTAAACATTTGTTTTTTAGAATATAATGAAAGAAAAATATAGACATTAAAAAATAATCGATTTTTGGATAAATATATTTAAACAAAATTTTAGATAATTTAGTAAACTAGCCTTATAGATTTTCTAACTCCAAAAATTATGAAAGATTTGGATTTAGGACATCAAAAAATCTTTATTTTGAAAAATTATCGAAACCAAAAAAAAATTTTTTTAGTTCCAAGTGTGCTTAGCTACAAAATTACGTTGCGTTACGTTAAGCTACAAAATTACGTTAGGGTTTGAAGATCTATACCTCGTCTTCAGTTAACTCGATATCGACTTGCTAAAAAGAGGGAAGTATCCTCTTTCTATACATAAAAAAACTGTTGCATTATCTTAGGTCTGTGTAAAAAAAATGCGATTACCATAAAAAAACAAAAATTGAAGTTATTTGCGGATAACGTTAGCTCAAAACATGCAGGAACATCACAGTTAAAGCAAATCGCCTAGTTTAAGAACCTTTACTGATGCCCAAAATTCGGCTTAAATTGTTCAAATGGTTTTTGATTTATTAGCCATTATTTAAATCCGAAGCCAGCTTTGAATAAAAAAAAATTCAAATATACTTCGTTCCGCAGAAGAAGTATTTCAGATCGCTCTAAAATTCAATTACTTTGTTTTAAAAAATTGGATCACTAAAATTCACTATTTTTAGATAAGGAATAATGTGTTTGTATTCCATATAAATATAACCTTAACTGTTCTTAGCTATGATATTATAATAATATAAAAATATTATTTGTGATCAAGAAATAATAAATATTACACTTTTATAACACCGTTATATCCATTATCATAGGCAAAAAAATAAGAAAAAGGAATATTAAATACTAGAAAGACCAATTTTTTTTAAATGAAATAATTAAATTTTGGAGAGTTCTAACAGGTCAATTTATATGTAATGTAGAACAGTACTATTATAGGGAAAAATATATTTATTTCCTACGATAATGGTTATAGCGATGTTATAAAAGTGTATACTATTTTTTTATCACAAATAATATTTTTATTTTATAATATATAATATTTGTAATATAAACACATTATTCGTAATCCAAAAATAGTGAATTTTAGTGATCCAATTTTTTAAAACGAAGTAATTGAATTTTAGAGCGATCTGAAGGCTATATTGAATTATATGTAATAAAAACGGTATTCATAAGTATATTAACAGCGGTTTTTTTATTCAAAACTGTTTCGGATTTAGTTTGAGCACTTTGAAAAACCTTTATATTCAAATTTTCGAGTGAATTTAAAGATAAAAATTTTAGACTTAAAAACTTCACTAAAGTTCTTAAACTACGCGATTTGCTTTAACCGTGATGTTCCTACATGCTCTAGAACCAACGTTATCCGCAGTGAACTTTAATTTTGTTTTTGTGTGGTATTACATTTTTTAACACAGGCTTCTAAGATAATACGATAAATTGTTATATCCTTGAAAAGAAGAAACCCTCCTCTGTTTAACGTGACCAAAAACCTCGATGTCGGGTAAACTGAAGACTAGATACAGAGGTTCGAACCCAAACGTAATTTTGTGGCTTTAAAATTTTTGAGCACACTCGGAATTGAATTTTTTTTCTTCGAAAAGCATAAAGGTCATGCTATGGAGGAATGAAGAGACATGTTGCGACCTGTGTCATGCTGTTGCTGAAAGAAAGTGGAATATCAATAATGCAGGTGAGATTGTATCCCATTAAGACTCTGAATGATGCTACTGATTCACATCTTGTCAGTTACGGTCAGATCACTGGTGTCTGATCTTGTCATAGTCAGAACTCATGTTAACCCAATGCTTCCCTTAATACGTCTTCAGACAGTCATACTCTATAGTCGGATACTCTCTCAATATGTCGGATGTGGGACCGACCGCAGACTTGACGGAACACAAATTAGAAGTGATTATTTATGTAATGTCCACAAAGTGCTTATTTTAATTATCTAGAAAATTAATGGTAATAGGTTATTTACATCTCGAAATATCTCCCTCAATACTTCATCAAGGCTAATGATGAGCCGTCATTTTGAAGATTACCTTCACCGCTAATGACGAAAACTAAACAAACAATTCACAATTAAAGATTTTTTTTTTCAAACTCTACTCAAACTTTTTCGCTTCCCTTAAACTAACTTTAACTGGATCCAGTTTGTTTATCAGAACATTCATTTTCAGTTAGTTGCTTAATACGTTCTATATCAATATCCAAGATATGGCTGCACACACACCACGTGAACTGTTGATGAGATTTAGGTGTTCGAAGAAGCGATAGTTCTGAAATGATTTTTATTTATTATAAAGTAAACCGTGTATGCATATTTTTATATTATATTTTGATTATTATTGCTATTTAAGTCAATGTCTCTATAGTTAAATTTTGAATTTATACAATTCTTGCGGAAAAATCATTTCAGAAACTACTTTTTTTTGCATTTTGCAAAAAAATTTAGTGCATCTACAGGTTTGGCAATTTTCGTATGTCAATTTTACTCCATGATTCCAGTTTCTGAGGTGTCTGGATAATAATAATAATGGCGCTCAGAATACCGGATTTTAAAATTGTGAAAAAGCTCCAATTTTGGAGTTATCGTAATGCGATTTGAGAGTATTCATAATTTTTACTTCCTTGTACGCATTAAAGGAAGTATTGTAATCGCGAAAATTTTCGGTTTTCGGATTTCAACGGAAATATCCATTTTGACTTGTTACGTCGTGACGTCTGTGCGTACGTTCATTCGTAAGTATCTCCCATAACTCGAAAACGGTTAGCCTTAGAAAGTTAAAATTTTGTATTTAGGATTATTGTAAAATCTAGTTTTGAACATCATATATATATATATATATATATATATATATATATATATATATATATATATATACACACTACAACATTCAATAATTTCAGTATATATCACTTGATAATCATGATAAATGCAATTGAGCCATAAGAGCTGTATTCATATGGTGAGGAAAAGATAGGTTTACACATTTAAAAAAATGAAATTATTAGTATTTACACCTTGTATATTAGATTATCCAGTTATGCTACTTTCAGTATAAAAGTGAGTGTAGACGTTAATTAAGTGATGCCCTCAGGCAACTAATGAGGAGTTTCATTTGTGCAGTGAAGAGAGTGGAACTGGAGGCCTAATTCTTTTGTCAACTTTACAAATATTGGCTTCGTTATGAAGTGAAGGTAGCAGGGGTGTTACTTCTTATACTTTTTCATCGTCAAGCTTTCTCTTTATAATAATTCATTACATTTCACTATGTGTTCATTAATTAATGAAGTGACGTAAATCGAATTAAAGCTTTAACTTCATAAATCACTTGCGAGGCTGATGCTAACTCTGGGTTTTGAAATAAGGTCGTTTTTGTTTTACGTACAATGACATAAATTTGGCCAATATGTAGGACCCAGAAAATGGTCAGTTATTGTAATACCTATCATAACATTTGTTATAAAATTATTAATGTGCAGAGGTTATTACTCAATAACTATAAAGAAATGTTACACTCATAAACTTAGAGAATTATACTTCAGAATGGCATATGATTATAAATATATTTCTTGAATTATTTTGTGTCCCATTTTTTTTCCCAACCAATATCTTTAAGAAACAATAAGATGTTTCGATTAAGACCATTTTTTAAAATAATTACATTTATACAGTAGCATCTCTAATTTTGTTAAATATCCGTTCTTTCTTTTTCTTTTTTTTTTTTTTTAATTTAAATTGCACTGATGTAGGAAATCAATGAGATATTTTTAATTCTTCTCATCACTACCGAAGGTAAGGAAGCTTTGTATTCGTGCAGGAAATGAAAAAAAAATTTCACTCGCGTTTTACATTTTAGACATAAAGGAACAAATTTGGTTCCGTGTCTGTCCGTAGTCATATTCATGTGACGGGCATCACGCCTACTGCCCATAATCAGATGCTGATGAAATTTTCAGAGATTGTTCGAGTCGGTACTTAGATCACCTCATATCAATTTTATCAAATTCAATCCTATATTTTCGCATTCGCATTGACAAACCTAAATTTCGAAAGACCTCGTCAGATTTGGCCCAAAATTGGAAGAAAGATATGAATCAGTTTAAAAATGACTTATTATCAACGTTACTAGATTCCATCCACAACTTTCGCTTACTCATGCACTAACGTATTTTCCTTGACACGCCTATATTTCGAAAACTGTGTTTATCCAAAATTAAAGGAAAGTTGGGGATTATTGTAGAAATGGTACAGTATCATTTTATTCAACAAAAGTACATCCTTATATTACTAAATGGTAGTAGATCATCTACTTTCGCATACGAATGCGCTTACGCAATTTCTTAGACACACCTATCTTTCGAAAAACAGTTCTATTTGTGCCAAAGTTGGGGAAAAGTTAGAATTTAGTGTTAAAGCGGACCAGTATCAATTTTGTTAAATTCCATCAATTACTTTCGCTTATGCATCCGCAATCGGATTTTCCTTGGCACGCTTATGTTTCAAAAGCGGCTCGTCTCATAGACTTTATTCTCCAACGACAAATCATTGACTTTGAAATATATGTAAGTATGTACCCAACAGAAATGGCGAGGAAGCATTACTCATAAAATACTGTCCCTAGGTACTTGGCAGAGGTTTTTTTACATACCGTACGTCACACTCTTGTTACTCATCATTAATTAAATAAGTTCGTATTTGATTACAGTGATATCATAAACCAAAAGCATATATTACATCATTTCATTGTTTAATCACTGTCCAAAACTCTATCTATTTTCTACATGGCAACTTGTTGTTTCAAGTAGCGATATAAACAAACCGCATTTGTTTCAGTCCTAGCCAAATTTAAAATTCATCTTTTCTTGCATTGTGTTGGTCATATATTTTTTTTTTTGCAAGTCGAGATAATCACTAGGTATAATACAATATTGCCCATGGGTTCAGAAGAAATAGATGTTTACGAAGATTACTTATATTTTAAAGTTGATATCAAATTACAAATAAGGAGGGATGCTCTTTTCAGATTCTATTACTGCAACACTCTACGCTTTAAAATAACTTTAAATTAAGTCGATAAATTATTATAAATCGATTAATTAGCATTTTCCTAATTACTAGAATATAAAACCACTTGAGTCGGTGGCATATTAAACTTCCGTTTAATTTACCCCTGGATTTAAGTACCACAATATAGTTCTTGAATAGAATGGGAGAAAGGGGAGGGCGAAAAAAGTTAAACTAGAATGAATTTTTATTTCGAGGACCTCATTGCCAAAGAAGTTTCACATCCCCACTATATTGCTTCCAGATAATTCTTTTTTTTCATAGAAAGGCCAGAAGAATCAACGTATTTATGAGATGTTTGGTTACTAAACGATCTGTGTTGGAAATGAACGGATATTAGCAGGAAGACTAGACCCTCCATCTTGTAAATCCCTCTCTCATCCCAATAAATTGCACATCGTGTGTTCCTTGTGACTAGTGATTAAATGAAAGCCAATGCTCCCAGAAAAAAAAAAAAAAAAAAAAAAATAGGAAGCACTGTGCCAAAATAGCGTCCATAGATCGCGGACTAGTTTTTGACTTGATTTAGTTTTTTGGTAACTTTCATTCAGCATTTGGATTGATTTCGCCATAATTGGAGTTTTTCAAAATTGAATGGCAGAAGAATCATAAGAGATAGGATAATACAAAACATATAATTGGTTAGACACAAAAAACACCAGTTTAGTTAATTTTTTCAAGTCGTTCAAACAACAGCCAACAATAACGAAAATGTCTCCAAATGAAAAATGTAAAACGCTTATTCTTCTTTAAAGACCAATCGTCATTTTTTAAAATATTCGGAATGGTTCCTCACGAATTAAACATTATTAGCTGAGAAGGCATAGGGACGTAAGCGCCCCAGTCTTCTTCCATGTCATTGAATAATCATAAGTAGTTATCAGTTTGATCGAAATAATTTACTATAATTACATTAGCAAGCCTATATTAGTGCCAGTAACAATACCAAGATTTTTTCTTTTTTTAGTCTTATATTCTATTCTGGCCCTCCCTCCCCCCCTCCCCCCCGTATCAAAATAAATAATAGCAGTTAGAAATCTTTATACAGGCTCACATTTTCTCCTCATCCTAACTGAACATATATACATAATTAATTGTATTCCAATGTTCTCATAATAAGCGGCTACTCTATGTTGAAATATTGAATTAAAATATAAAAATGTTTAAATATTGAAAAAAAAAGGGATCAGTACCTACTAAAGCCTTCAAACAATCTCTATATCATAGAGAACTATAACAGGAACGGAAATGCGAAATGCGCATGTGCGATTCTAAATCCAATTCAAGAAATGGAATCAGAACCTTCGAAAACCGGTACAACCACAGAGGAGCGGCGCACTATCAGAAGAGTCTAGAGTGTCGTCTCACAAGCGATCTCTGGGTCCATTCTTGTTAACTACGTGCCTCCTTTTTCAGCACTTTCTTATAAATTGGTTTTATGCTCATCGCTTAAAGCTTTTTCACAGTTTACAAATTGATTCTTATTTGGATATAACTGTTTGTTTGTTTTTTTAAAGAAGTTACTTTTTATTTTAATGTACTTAACATCTTCCCCTTTTTCACATAAGAATATAAGTATTTCACTTATTTTTATACAATTAAATAATAATTAATCAATTAATGTTTTTTTTAAATGATCTTCATAATTCAAGGCCATGATTAATAAACATTTGTAATAATTAATTTCATTAATTTAGTTCTAATTTAATTATCTAAAAATAAGGTAAATGAATATGTTCATAATTAAAAACCATAAAATTTCCACTTTACTATCACAATTGAATTTTTTAAATAATTAATTTAATTTTCTACAAAAATAAATACTGTTAATATTATCCATTATGATTATAAATGATTAAGTTCATAATTAAAAAACATCAAATTACCCAGTAACTATCATAAATAGGTGCAAACCAGAATCTAACAAAATTAAATCACAATGGGTGTAGCAACTCGGAATAAAATTTGTGCGACGTAACAAAGCGGGGTAAAATATTTTTTTTAGGGAGAGACAAAGTTGATGTTCGTTTTTTGCACCCCCCATAACTACTAAAAACGAATTTTCATAGCAATCGAAAAATTGCTTGTAAAAAAACAGCTTTAAGCGGTGAACATAAAACCAAATTTATAAGAAAAAGGAGGCACGTAGTTAACAAGAATGGACCCAGAGATCGCTAGTGAGACGACACTCGATTCAGTCTCTAGACTCTTCTGATAGTGCGCCGCTCCTCTGTAGTTGTACCAATAAACGAATAGTAATAAACGATCCCTATATCATAAAAAAATTCAACAGTAACGGAAATGAAAAATGCTCATGCGAAATTAAAAATCCGATTAAAAATATGGAATCAGAACTCTCAAAAACCTTACAAACGATACATTTATCATTAAAAACTCCAAAATTAACGGAAATACAAAGCGCGTATTCGCAATCCAAAATTCGACTAAAAAAATGAAATCAGAACCCTCGATAATTTTATAAGCGATCCCTTTATCCTAGAAATCTTCAATAGCAACGGAAATGCGAAATGCGCATGCGCGATTGTAAATCCAATTCAAGAAATGGAATCAGAACCTTCGGTAACCTAATAAACGATTCCTCTTTCATAGAAATCTTCAATAGCAACGGAAAAGCGGAATGCGCATGCGCGATCGGAAATCCGATAATGAATTCGGTAATAGCGTCCTTGAAAACATAGTAAACGATACCTATACCGAAGAATTTTGAAAACTAATAATTAAGTAGAAATACTCTTGGCCGAAAAAAATGTCGGTAGTAAATTTGACATTAACAATTTCGAAAACCTAATGAACGATCACCAAATCGATGAAATCCACCCTCTCTCCATTAATATATAATAAATATTTAAAAATAAATCAACAACAATTTTATTTCAAAAAATTTTTCTACTTGAAATTAGCACTTAATATCAACTATCTAATAAACGAAAAAAATGCCGAAATAACTTCAAAAGTCATTAATATAATTAAAATAATTATTTTTCAATAATAATATAAATAATATTGAATTAATTCATGTCCGGTTGGATTACAATTGAAACGGAAAAAGTTACATTTGAAATGGAAAAGGTTACAATTGAATTGGAAAAGGTGACAATTGATTTGGAAATGGTTACAATTAAAATGGAAAAGGTTACATTTGAAATGGAAAAGGAGACAATTGATTTGGAAAAGGTTACAATTGACTTGGAAATACTGTATATATGTTTGGTTAGGATGAGGTGGAATTGTGAGCCTGGATTAGGATTTATTACTGTTATATGTTTTTTACGAGAGGGCCCCTCTATTTAAGTCAGAATAAACGACTAAAAAAAATCAATAAAAAATATATATGTGCAATTGTTACTATTATTACACTAATATAATTTATAGGAGTGTGGGAGGGCCTAGCCCACGGACTGTATCGAATTACAAATATTCTTAAAGTTTAGTGATTTTATCCGGGCTGCTTTCTATGTACTTGAAATTAAAAACATCTTCAAAGAATATTAGGAAAAAGCGAAAAAAAAGTTTATATCTTAATTTGTTTTCTTCAGTAGTAAATTAAGGTTAGGCGTGCATAATGTTAATAATAATAATATCTTAAATGAATTATTTTTTCTTACTTTCCGATAACAATGAAATCATTGAACAACTTTCCTTATTCATACCTCATCCACCGTAAATGGAATCTGAATTATTAATAATGCCTGATAGCCGATTAGGGACGTCAATAATAATTATGCATGTTTATTATTTGTACATTAAGAGGTAATTAAATTACAATGGTAATTAGTTAATAAATATTAATATTTAATCAATTAAATATTTACTGTGGCTTAATATGTTTAATTACTAGTCTAAATAGATTGGTAAGCTCCTATTACATATATGAATAGAATATTCAAATATATTAGGCCGAGTTCTTTTAAGTTATAATTTATTTAGAAGGTTGTTAGAAAAGTTTTAATCTAATGTATATTGAAAATATGATAGTTCAATATCATAGTGAAATTTTTCACATGAAAATTATTAAAAATGACTATAATTAAAATCAGAGTGATTAATAAGGATAGGAAATTTATTATAAATGTATATGTATGCATAAAATGTAACATAAGATTCTGTTTCTCATCAATCAAGGTGGGTGACTCATGATTTATGCGGAGAATAATTTATTTGTTGGTATATCCAGTTTTCATCTAATCTGAGTTTTTCTTCTTAGTGATCCAAATATAAAATCACGGTAATCAATGTTCAATCTTCTTGCAGAAAATAATTATATGAAACCAACTAGTAAGAATTCGTGGAATATCCGAAGTGTTCGGCCGCTAAATTGAGAAAATGAGTTTGAAATATCAAAACCACTTAAAAAATGCCTTCGTCAGCCATTTTTTCACCAAATCAATTGATTATTAATTAATTAATTGATATTGGTATCCTATTAATGCTATCTTCGTGTTTTTTAAGGATTTTAAATATAATTGGACGACCCACATTATTTTTTATATTTTTATGTTCGACGTTCTGGCGATAGTTGTTAGCTTCTAAATGTAATAAAAAAGTCAGTTTAAGATAGTTATAAGATAGTTTCTACCCGACATTGTCATTATACAAAATCATAGGAAAAATACCTGAATTGAGTTGAGGATTATTCCTATTTATAACATCGTATACTTTAATGTTTTCTTTATAAAATATAATTAATACATTTTATAATAAATTAGTATAATTTGAGTGCTCTTTAGATTGACTTTTGGAGACGGTTCGTGACACCGCAACATTTTTGCTCAAGCTCCGCATGGGAAAATTGTAGTTAAAATATTCATGTGGTCGCCCAACAAAAGCAATTTGACGGGCTTCTCTCGGTGCTGAAGGGGGCTTAGTTCTTCCTTCTTTAATATCCACAGTTCAAGAATCTCATCTTATCGGCGAACTAATGTTACAAAGTTATCTCTGCAATTTTTTCGTATTTAAAATATAAAGAAAAATGTATGCGTATTAAATTAAAATTATTTCTGAATGATTTTATCCTACGTTTTACAAGTTATTTCTAAAGTTTAGATAATACTTATTTAAAAACTCCTTTACATTAATTCTCCTCTACATTTTGCAACATAAAATACAAAAAAAAAAAATTACAGAAAAGAATAATACAAAAATAGAATTTACAAAAAAAAAATCAGTTACACAGGGGAACACAAAAATCCTTTTTGTTTTTGTTTTAAGGAAAATAAAATAAAAGAAAGAATAAAATAAATTAAACTAGGTTCTCATTTGATTTATTCTATTTAATTGTTATTCATAGTTGTGTTTCCATTGAAAAATAGAAGTCTTTGTATATATTTAATAGATATATAAAAAATTTTGAACTTTCCAACCAAAATTTCTTTATTCAAACTTGCTATGCGTTTCGAAAAGTACTATCTTTTTCCTCATAAAGTTCTAAATGAATAAATGATAACTGTCTTTTAGCTTAAATTATTCTCCCCTTCAAAAAAAGGAAAAAAAAGGTTCTTTTTCTTTAAATATATTAGTGTGTAGTGCCATGTTTTTTCAAAATCGGTAAATCTGATATTTTTCTCGTATTTTGAAAACTTTTGAAAACTGGCATTATCCAGATTCCACTTTGGAACTAAGCGACTCAAAATCACTGTTGCTCTATGTAATATTTATCCTCAGAGATCATACTCGGGAGTGACTTTCTAATATTTACGGATTAATTAAATAGATAATAAATTAAATGTATTTTTTAAAGAAGTATATTTATCATCTTATAGTATAGTACTATCATTTAAGTACAGTTTCATCTGTCTGTATAAACTACCTGGTCAAAAGGCTCAATTATCAATAAAGCTTCATACAGTTTGTTTTTTAACTCATCAGTTACTTATTTTTGTTACATAATAGGAGTTACTCATACACAGCGTATAGTTTAGTTCGTTGATTACAAATAATAATGAAACTTGAATTATTTGATAGATCTTGTTCAATCAAGGTTTCTCATATTTTACTAAACAGGAAAAAATATTTAAAAAGTTATGAAATATTTTCAAGAAAATCTTCTAAAATCAAATTAGTTAATTTACAACTTATAAATTAATGTGGCAAAACTGATACCAATATTTGTCATGCAAATTGTCAAATGTTTATTTTGTATTTGCTGATCTAACATTTTTGGTTAGAAGATACATAAAAAACGGCACACCGTAATGTCAGTATTTGGGAACACTGTAAAATTAAAAACTACCGTACGTCGTTGAACATGTCTTTTTTACAAAAGATATACAGCTATACTTTTTTATTGAAAACCTCTCATCGTGAAATATTACATTTTGTCTAATTACAGACAATAGTAATACTGAGATAGGGATTAATTCATACCACTTTTTCTGAAAATATGCACACATTAAACGATAGCAAAAAAATAAAGAAAACAAAAATTAAAAAAAATATTTTTTAACAGATTAATACCTATTACAATATTTACACTCATCCTGAGGAGCTCTGGATTTCCTCACTTGTGGAGAATCCAGGAGAAACCAGAACTTCTCAATGAAAGCGAGGACGAAACACACCAGATGATGAGGACTTAGGTGGAGTATTCGGCCATTGCCAGAACTCCAGTACCGTTTCCACCTTCAAGGAAGATTATAGAGATGAGTGGAGTAAGGTATTTAGGTAGACTGCATGAAGGTAGTTAATGTTCTAATGAATGTTTGAGAATATGGAAAGAATAAGCAAAATGGGATATGAAGGTTTTGTTTGATGTATAAATTATGCGGCACGTCGGAATGGCACTCCTCCATTGTTTTAAAAAAACGCCATCTTCCGAAAAACGGAGATAGTCAAAACGGTTTTAATGCTTCCTTGTTCAAAAGGCGCCAACTAAAGATGCCACATATCGAGGAGTCTTAAGGACAGATGATCGAGCACCAAACTGTCTATAATGGTACCATAGCGATATCTGATACCGCTATTCCCATAAAAATTATAAAAATATAAAAAATAATGTGGGTCGTCCAATTATATTTAAAATCCTTAAAAAACACGAAGATAGCATTAATAGGATACCAATATCAATTAATTAATTAATAATCAATTGATTTGGTGAAAAAATGGCTGACGAAGGCATTTTTTAAGTGGTTTTGATATTTCAAACTCATTTTCTCAATTTAGCGGCCGAACACTTCGGATATTCCACGAATTCTTACTAGTTGGTTTCATATAATTATTTTCTGCAAGAAGATTGAACATTGATTACCGTGATTTTATATTTGGATCACTAAGAAGAAAAACTCAGATTAGATGAAAACTGGATATACCAACAAAAAAATTATTCTCCGCATAAATCATGAGTCACCCACCTTGATTGATGAGAAACAGAATCTTATGTTACATTTTATGCATACATATACATTTATAATAAATTTCCTATCCTTATTAATCACTCTGATTTTAATTATAGTCATTTTTAATAATTTTCATGTGAAAAATTTCACTATGATATTGAACTATCATATTTTCAATATACATTAGATTAAAACTTTTCTAACAACCTTCTAAATAAATTATAACTTAAAAGAACTCGGCCTAATATATTTGAATATTCTATTCATATATGTAATAGGAGCTTACCAATCTATTTAGACTAGTAATTAAACATATTAAGCCACAGTAAATATTTAATTGATTAAATATTAATATTTATTAACTAATTACCATTGTAATTTAATTACCTCTTAATGTACACATAATAAACATGCATAATTATTATTGGCGTCCCTAATCGGCTATCAGGCATTATTAATAATTCAGATTCCATTTACCGTGGATGAGGTAGGAATAAGGAAAGTTGTTCAATGATTTCATTGTTATCGGAAAGTAAGAAAAAATAATTATTTTAAGATATGATTATTATTCACATTATGCACACCTAATCTTAATTTATTACTGAAGAAAACAAATTAAGATATAAACTTTTTTTTCGCTTTTACCTAATATTCTTTGAAGATGTTTTTAATTTCAACTTCATAGAAAGCAGCCCGGATAAAATCACTAAACTTTGAGAATATTTGTAATTCGATACAGTCCGTGGGCTAGGCCCTCCCACACTCCTATAAATTATATTAGTGTAATAATAGTAACAATTGCACATATATATTTTTTATTGATTTTTTTTAGTCGTTTATTCTGACTTAAATAGAGGGGCCCTCTCGTAAAAAACATATAACAGTAATAAATCCTAATCCAGGCTCACAATTCCACCTCATCCTAACCAAACATATATACAGTATTTCCAAGTCAATTGTAACCTTTTCCAAATCAATTTTCTCCTTTTCCATTTCAAATGTAACCTTTTCCATTTTAATTGTAACCATTTCCAAATCAATTGTCACCTTTTCCAATTCAATTGTAACCTTTTCCATTTCAAATGTAACTTTTTCCATTTCAATTGTAATCCAACCGGACATGAATTAATTCAATATTATTTATATTATTATTGAAAAATAATTATTTTAATTATATTAATGACTTTTAAAGTAATTTCGAACTGAATAAATGGTGAAGAATTCTGCCGTCATAGGCTAAAAGGTCTTGACTCCAAATCATTTTTCTAACTAATATTTTTTTTGTTCCCAAATTGGTCCAACAATTTAACATCTTTATGACATTTGATAACCATAAATCCAATGACTGGGTCCAGATCATTGGTTTAGGGCTTTCTAATATCATAGAAGGTGCATTTTTTAGACTAATTCGGGGAAGCTACAAAAATATATTTAGGAAAATAAAATGTGAGTTAGGACGTTTTAACTTACATTGTTCGGTTACCACTTTTTCACGAATTGTCTTGTTTTGGTCCCTTATCTGCTTTTAATCCAAAAACTTCTTTATATTTATTATTTTCCAATTTTGTTTTACTTTCGTAAAAAACCGTCTTGCCAGCGGCAAACTGCTGTTGGGGAAACATGGGGTGGTGCAAAACTTTTTTTGATGAGTAGATATTTGATAACCAAATATACAATTGAGGTTTGATGTTTTGACAGGTTAGTATGAGTAGTGTAGGGAATAGCGAAATAATGATATAATATAAACATATGTGTGTAACATGGTGTTAAAATCCACGAGTTCATTGTTTCATTGTTCATTGTTCTTAAAATTATACATATTAATATACAAAATTAATTCTTCTATTCGATATTCAAAATATTATGCATAGTATGAAAAGTATAATTTTCCTTAACTTAATCACGATTTTTATTTTATTTTCAGTATTTTTTTATATTCTGCCTAGTTGTAATAGGTATTATAATTAGAGGTATTAATAGAGATTTTTTCTTATGAACTTGGAAAGTCTATAAGACTAGAAAATATAAATTAAAAATACCAAATAAGAGAAAAATACTTTCGCCAACACTGTAATCTCAGTGTTATTTTTCCCCTCAGAATCTGATATATCTATCTTCCGTTCTGTAAAGGTGGTCAGATGTGCCAGTCCCTTGGCTGCCTTTCTATAATCCTCAGCCTTTTGTGGCCCGGTCTAAGGTAAGCTTTGTGCCTTTATCTGCACGGTGGCTTAGGGACTATTGAGGGAGCTAGCACCATAAAGCACATCAGCCTATGTCTTGTTAGATCTCTTATGAGTACTCCCTTGCGGCATGAGTTCTAGGTAATATTCATTCAAGGGGATGTCATGTTTTATTCATGTGGGTTTTATTAAATTCCAGTTTCAATTATGGTATTTTCATCTAGAGTATTGCATTTTTTTTGTTTTCTGAAAAGGAATAAATGCAGTACAGACGGTTAAAAAAAAAGATTAAAACTATACATGTTTTGAAAACATCTTGTATTCGATAAATCGTGTATGAACATTGTTATATCCTAACAGTTTACAATGCTCCCACTCATGCTCATGCCACTTGTCCCATTCCCCATTTTCCCTAAAATCATAATCTAATTCTACCCTGTGACCCTATAAATAATAATCATCTTTCAATTTAATTTTATCTCTTTTTTCATAAAAAAAAAATAGAGATTATCATAAAATGGTAATCATTTATTCATAATGATTACCATGAATACAATTATTGTATGAAATAAAAATTCTTAATTTTTTCATAAAACGGTGCAATTTTTATATTTTAAGTTGTAATGGAGCTATTGTCACTATATTGGTTCAGGAGATTTATAACGAATGACCATTGTTAAGAGAATCGTTAATAACAATAATTTTTCAGGATTTCAGCTTAATTTTCAGAAATCTTGGTTATTATTATTATGAGTACATTTTCCTGTTAATGATTTTAAAGGGACGTCTCTCAGTGGGGCGGGCATATAAGTTCCTTGGACTTCGGCTCGAACATAATTATAATTTAGAACGAAATAACTATTTCGTATATATATATATATATATATATATATATATATATATATATATATATATATATATATATATATATATATATATATATATATTATATATATTATATATATATATTATTATTATATATATATATTATTATAATATTATATATATTATATTATATATATTAATATTATTAATAATATTAATTAATAATATTATTAATAATATTATATATATTATATTATTATAATATATATATATTATTATATTATTATTATAATATATATATATTATTATTATATATATTATATATATATATTTTTTTTTAATTTCCCGAAAATATTAAAAAGTAGCAATATCCGCAGGAACATGGTCGAGTCCAGGACCAATCTTGTGTGGAAGGCACTATTGCATTTTAATTTCAACCAAACAAAAAGGCTGAGATCGTAAACTCGATATGATCGAATGAGAATCGATTAACAAATTTTTAAATAAGTCTCTAATATTATCAATCAGAGACTGCTAAAGTTTAACTTTCCTACTCATAATACTCTTAATATTTCCACTATTTTCGTTTACTATCAAAATTGAAATATTATATTCGGGTATTACTAACATTTTGATAGACGGTAACCAGTTATGTTCTCAAATTGGTATACCAACTTAAAACAAGTATTCTACAAATATGATATTTTTCTGTTTGAATAATTATTTCATGTACAATAAAGATTGTAATAAAAATATTCTCTTTACCAATAGTAATAATATTGTAAACATTACATTGTTCATAAATTTCATTATTTTACCCATTTAAAAACAACCTTTCATAGTAAAATACAACCATATAATAATATTATTCAATATCTTTTTAATTTTTTTCAAACCATAATTTTGCAACTCGCGATTTTTTAATTATTTGCTCGAAATTATTTCAATGCGTTATTTTATAAAAAAAAAATATAGATTGGTGAAAACCCGATTAGACTAAGAAGAAAAATTAAATAAATTACAAATAATCATAGACACTCTTAAGTTCAACGATGGCGCGTGTTAGTTTAATCCTCAATAACAAGCGAGGGGACTTGTCGGGGCAAGATCTGAAAAATGTTTTTAGAATTTGAAAGTTTATTAACTACGGTAGGTGAGTAGTTTTCGAACAATTTGCGAAATGGAATCAAATTGTTTGCAATTGTTGGGAGCGTAGGAATTATTTTATATATTTTTAAAACCGATGTTTCAGCTGACCTAGGATCCGCTAGCAGTGCCTGATATCTGTAGCACACATACCTTTAGGTTTATGCAAAAAATATAGGCAAACAGTTCTAAATAAAAAAGTCTTTCCTTCAATTATATTCTGATATTATTAAAGCAGCTATAATGGTGAAAATTTCAGGGCATGACGGGGAAACAATATTTGTTTGTTATACTACCAAATTTTAACTTTTGTTTTTTCCTCAATTCCCAACGAAACTGTACACTCGTCCCACAGTGCGTCACTCAAAAAGTTAAGTAAAATTTAATTTAATTTCAAACAATCCCAATACTTTCTCTAACGTAGGTGATCAAGGACATGAGTAAATATAGTGTATCGTGAATTTCAACAGATTAAAGAAAAAAAGTTGTTTTTTTAATGGAAACCATAACCTGACTGCCATTTAGAAGCTAACTTTAAATTTATAGTCAAATTCCAATTTTCACTTTATCCTCTGTTATTCTTTTTTGATTTAATAGAGTGCGAGGGACTGTTTTTAGGTTTATGGAGGACTGAATTCCAAAAAAGGTCAAGAATGTTAAGAATGGGCCCTGTGAAGAAAGTTTAGACTAGAAAAAGATGTAGTTTTCGGTCCAACCTTTCGCTGTTATTTACAATCGAACCCAAGCTCTGTTAGAATAAAACAGACTAGCGGAAAAAACAAATAAATGTTAGATGTAAAAAATTTTCGACTGTATATTCAGGGGTGACATGTAAAACTGATATTAGGAGGGACATTAGTAAGGAAATAATAGCAAAAAAAAAAAAAAAAAAACTAAAGAATGCCTACTAAATAGTCTGGGGAATGATACAGAAAAATAAATGAAACAACAATAAAAATAATGAACAATATCAGTAATCAATAATAGCAGTAGAAAACAAACTTTTATAAAATAAGGAATCCTATAAAAAAAACTTAAACATTTTTATATGGATAAATTAAAAATGTCTCTAGCTTATAGAAAGAAGGAAAAGTAATGATTATCCCCAGTGGACTCCAATTAAGATTGTTTAAAAAAAACGAAACGATCAATGTTTATTAATTCGTTTTCTTATTCTTCAATCATGAAAATTTCAATCGTGAATCTTTTCTCAACAGTTTATTTAATTACTATTATTTTATATTATTTTTCTGAATAATATAATAGTAGTATTATAATACTATGTAGTATTATGATATAATAATATTATATGAACCTGTTTGCTTCTTGTAAATCTTCTTTATACCATTAGATAAACTGCTTTTGGTTTATTATCTAACATGGCTTGAAGAACTAATCTTTATTATGCAGCATATCCAAAACACTTAAAATCAAAATTCTTCTTCGTTAAACGTTTTTATTTTCTGTCGATAAGAGAAAAATAAAACTAATACTAAAATTAAATGATTTTTCTTGCGACAAAATTATAGAAACACGGGGGAAAATTAATGGAAAACAACGTTTTGATATTTCGAGGGCTTACCACTCAGTTTTATTTCTTTCTGTAATGGAATAGTTTTGTACAAGTTCTGAATAACATCTTGCGGTAAATTATTCCAGGCAGTGTTGACAGCAGTTTTAAGTTCGTCGACAGAGTTACATTGCTTTCAAACTTGATATACCATTCTTGACATTTTCTATAATGTTGAGGTCTGGTGAAAGTACAGGGCGTTCATGTTTTTCAATATTTTACTGTGAAAATCAACTTTTTACTTTTTCTGCAATGTGAAGGGGTGCGTTGTCATGTTGGAATATTGGAGTCCCTTCACATAAATCTCTGAAACTATTTTTTTATTTTTCCAGTAACTTTTTATAATATTCCGAATAGCCTTTTTTTTTGGAAGAAAAGAAATGTTATCTTTGTTATTATATCCTATATACCCCTAAATCATCAAAGATCCACTACCCATTTGGCGCCGTGACAAAATGTTTTATTCTTTCGTTGAATCATGAAAGTAATTGCGCAGGAGGTACACCTTCTCCCTTCTGGTCAGAGAAGAGGGCCTTCCTGTGCTTTATACTCTTCCGTAGCCTTTATCCTAGCTTTATTAACTTTGATACCGTTAAAAACCTTGGTTTTATGCGTCGGGCGATTTCTCGACAGCTCATTCTTTACTCATCATTGAGCAATTGAACCAATATTCGCACTTCATCTGAAAATCTCTTTCCTTTGGGCATTTTAAAATTCCCAATAAAAAATAAACCCAGAATAAACCCTTTTCTTAATCATTGAGAGTTACAAAATAAACATAAATAAAATGTGTCTTTCGCAGCTAAACATCTTTGTTTATTTTAGTGGAAATTGTAAAAGATTATCAGATCAAGCCATTTCTGAGTTAATTTTCGTTTTATATCACGCATCACAAAAATTTTTTTTTTACAGTTGAATTAGTGATTTTACATTGTATCTATAATTTTGTCACTATGTTAAAAAAATTAAAAGATGAAGCTTATCCAATTAAATGTCTGGTGTAAGAAACTTTGGACCATTTTCGTAACTCAAATCTCACGTATTATAATTGATGAAGACAAGAGGGAGTAATGTAGGCTGCTAATCCCCTGTCAGATAATACAAATAAACCGTTGGGGAAGGAGCCACTGATTGCGGATTATAGCCCAGAGGCAATTCACGCCCCGGTGCCCCACAAACTGCTATTCCATCTGGTCCAGGTGCTGCGGTCGGCTCTCATCTGACCCTCGGGTCTCGTCTTGAGATAGGGACCGTACTATCAATGGCCATTCAATTCAATGGGCTCACTAGTCCATGGATACTGCCTCTCTCTCAGTTGTGAAATTTGAATATCTATTGGTAATAGGAAAGTGCAGAAAAAAAGGGGGAGAGCTTTGTTGCGTTGAATCCAAGCTTCTAATTAAATCTAACATTTCATACAGAATACAAGAAAAACGAAGACAAATTTAATATTTTGGACGTCACTGTTGAAAATTGTAGAACCATCTATACCGCAGTCGATTGGGACACAAAATTGATTAAATCAAGAAAATCGGTACAGGTTCTAAAATAATGTGTAAAAAGCGAATTATGGAGTATATATGAAAATAAAACATTAAAAACGCTTCAAATTATTTATTGTTTATTATTTAAAAATTTGTCGGAATCATAATAAATATTAAAAGATAATATCGATTTTTTTATAATGATTGCAAAACATTAGATTTTTTCTATATCTTCATAATAGAAAAAAGCCCCATAGCCAAGATATGGGCTTATGAAAATTCTAATCGGCCGCCATTTCGAGACAAAATGACGGATGGTCATGTCGAGCTCCGACGATAATTCTGGACTGACCTGAGCCACTTGTCTGGGAGAAAAGCGACGAACGGACGGTTTTTTTAAAATTAGATTTCTGGATTATACGTATCTTGAAATATAAAACTACAAAATTTGAGGGATTGCAATGGTTCTCCATTAAAAATAATAAACCAAAAAGCAATATTTTCAAACCTTTATGCAATTTAATATTATCAATATGGAGAAAAAAATAATTCATTCTTGTAATAAGTCTTATTATTATACAATGTGGGAAAAAGAGGCAGTATCAGATATTGCTGGAGCTATTTTCGAAATAACGTCATTTGTGTATTGCATATTTTAACTAAATAGATCCTTTGTCTGGAATCATTACCACTACTCAACAATGAAATCTGCTCCTGAGAACACTACGGGTTTGAAACCTACCACATTTACTGTAGACAATATGGCGGCAAAATTATTATTTTTAGCCAAGCTTTTAAAATTTGAAATTACAAATCAAAAGCTGTAAAAAAATTTATCATAACTGCCTCCCGACACAAATCAAAGCTGGAAGACTTGTTGAGTGTAAGTAAAACTTTTATTTGTGTTTTTTTATATAATTCCAAATAAAAATTGTATCAATGAAGTAGCGACAAATATTAAATATCCGCCACAAAAATTAAATGTACCAATGTTAATTTATGATTTATAAATAAGTTTTAATACATAAAAAATATATAGATGAGCTGAAAGTCAGTAAATATGTTTAAAGTTGTTTTAAAGGTCTGTAAAACTACAGCTCACGCTTCAAACTAGATCTAAGGTAAACTTTTAAAAATATATGCTCAATATTGTTTCAAAACAGTTTACCTGATGTTTTACTCTTTTACAATAGCCATGCATTAGCATGGCTTACGATTTGATTGTAGGAATACAACATTTCAGGATCACAAATTAACCTTGTTACAAATTTTTAATCAGTTTTACTAATTTTTTCCACATTTTTTTTTAACAACTTTCATGATTTAGGTGTTCCTAATTTTATTTAAAAAATATCGAATTTTCAATGATTGTTTTATTAATAATTCCGTTGAGAACACCATGTTAAGTGATGTTACAAAAAAGTAAAATTGGAAAAATTTTGATAATTTTTCAATAATTGCTACAAGCTAGAACGGTGCTTATATTACTAACTGATTTTTATTTTCACATTGAAAAATAGTTTATGACACTTGAGTCGTTTATTTCCAAAATGAATCCTTAACGATTTATTTGGCCAATTATAAATTTCAATGCTGTTTAATTAATATTAATATAATCAAAAATTTAAAATAAAAAATTTCTAAATATGTGCTAGAATGAAGATTTTTCAAATATATTTAAAAAAATAAAATCGGTTTTGATATTACAATTTGAATATAAATTACAGTTTTTCACTGAACGTTAAATTTGTCACTGATGATTAGGGTTCATTTATGAAATAAACGACTCATTTGGTACTTGTATTTTTCTAATTATTAGAATTAGGGCCGCATCCACTCTGATTTTGTTTCTTCCTCTTTTGTGGTGTGGCGCGAAGCGATAGGAGGTGTGTGTATAGATCAGATGGTATATTTTAAAATTATTTTACTCATGCTGTTCCACAGAAACCTGATCGCGTTTTATTACATTTTTTATATCTTAAACAGCATCATTTGTATAAGTCTCGAATTTTTGTTTTGTTTTGTTTTATTTACTTTTTTATTTGTTGTTTTTCTAGGTTATCCCATTCTCACTTAGTACTTTCTATTTAAGAAACATATATTATGTTTATTAAACATAGTTTGAAACTATCATGCACATAAACTAAGCCCGCACGAGGAATTGGCCATAAAAGTATATCTTTACTAATGCACGTTTGATTATGATCCTTATATAATGTAATGTATCATATATATAAAGGTTCACAATGGATATAATGTTACAGCTACTGGAGCTGTATTTACCTTGACGTTTTTCACAGAGCGTGTGAAAGATGGTTGTTCCGAAATCCGCCCTGCAGGCTTGTACCTTTGTGTTGATACATTTATTATGGCTCATGCTGTCGTGATGGGCAGTCAGTGCAGACAGGCAGTGGGCTAGCAAAGTAGACAACACATATCAGTTTCATTTCGTGTTAAAATAAATTTATGAGAAATTAGTTTAAATGAAATTATGTTCTAAACAAGTCAAAGTTGTTATTTTGCACTTATTCTTCTTGTCATTTTGAAATTACCTATGTAATATACGTATATCAAAATATATATATTCACATTTTATCTTTAATAAAAACACAAGGATAAAGTCAGGTAATACTTGCTATTTCTCAGTTAGAATTCAAAAGTTAGAATTCATACAACTATAATTCTTCCAACTGTTCTTTAAGAGAGCGAAACGCATACTTTTCACAGTTGCAAGAAATACATATTGATGCTTTCGAAAATAAACTTTACGAGTTTATTAAGTCTTTTATAGAATAGGCACACCAGTTACTTTTCAGTAACTATTGTTATGTATCAACTAAACCATAAATACGATTTAGTTAAATTATATTGAATAAGTGTCATGCAAGAAAGGCGGACACGGCTGACTACTTGATACTAAATGAACAGCCACCTAGTCCAGGCGTTGTTGACGAGTTGATTGAAGAATTCATTACAGAGTGACACTGATGAAGTCTACTTAAGTATCATAACAATTCTAATAGTTCCTTTTGAAGAATCCTTCACAAATTGAAGGATAATTCGATTTCAGAACCAGTAGCGAGTTAGTTTTTGTTAAGATAACAGCAACAGGACTAGATGCTCGAGGGAAAAAATAAACAATTTTCAGAAGCCGAGTGTACCTTGAAGTACTACACTTGCGTTCATAAATACTAGTAAAGGTTAACTTATGTTAAGGAGATTTTTAGAGAACTAAGCTGCCACAGAGGGAGGATCTTTAGTCTGAATCTACCAAGAATACCTCGTCCCTTAGTTTGACCAATAATAATGATGTAGGAGATGGGAACTCCTCCCCGACAATTTTATAGCCATTCACAAAAATCATCTCTCCACTACTAGTGGAAGAGGTGGGAGCAACCGAAAAAAGGATATAAGCCCAGGACAAAAGGAAGACTCGTGGACTCAACACCCGGAGAGACACTCCAGTGACACAGACGGGGAAGGGCTTGAGAGAGCTGCAGGTTGGAATACACCATTGTCATGATGACCTACTCAGGAAATCAGCAGGAAATCATCCCAAGAACCTCTAGATGTTCTTCAATCATCAATTCCCTCAGATAAATTTTGCATAATATTAACAATAACCAGAGATATTTTGTTATAAACATTTAATGGTTAAATTAATCTAATCAATCTTAATCACTCTCTATTTAAGTAAATGCATATGTATTTTATGAGATCAGTTTTAATAAAATAATAGACATTTTTTTAAATAAAGTTGTTGCTCCTTATCCAATGAACTCTAATAATATCATTAGTCCTGTAATATGAGTATTTATATTGACTAATTAGTGAATAATGGTAAACACACTCTTTGAGAAGTGTCAAATTTGGAGGACTTAAAGTTAATTTATTTTTAGAAATTTACATAAATAATTTTTGGGATAATCATCTTCAATGATTACCCAAGGGCATCCTTTAACAAATATGCAGAATAATATAACATGTAATATATAACTCAAGTCTCTATAGAGTAAATCATAACACTGCAGTGACTGATATCAAATATGGTATGATAAACCAAACACGCTGCAAATTATTACACAATAGTTTATTATTACCAAATAGTTATATATCAAAAATATCTGGTGTGTCATTCACACGACTTTCTTAAAGGCAAGTAGGCCAAAATCGGTAGGACATGTGATTAGAATAGAAGGTGAAAGGGTACAGAGGAAAATGATTGAGGCGCACTCAGTGGAAAATTGAGTCAGAGAAGCTGGTGGAAGTGGTGGATGAATCCAAGGAAGAATGAAGTGGAGAGAGATTCGAGGAAGCTGAGAATCCGCGATTGATTGCAAGAGAGCGGAGCAGGACAGGAAGTAATGGAAAAGTATCAGAAGGCCAAGAATCACAATTGACGGGGAATTAGTCTATCAAGTTAAAAAGATCTATATCTCTGCCATTACTGGTCCGATATCGACTTTTTTCTTTTATTTAGATATTTCTTTTCAATCATTGCTATGTTGATTTAAAAACACTCTGTATTTTTCATCTATGTTCATAAATAGCCGAGTTATGGGCTTATAAAAGTTCTAATCAGCAACGATTTTGAAACGAATGACAGATGGTGATCTCGAGCTCCGAGTATCATCCTGGTGACCTGTGACTTTGATATCAAATATCAAGAAAATCGGTCCCATAATCTCGCAGACGGCGGAAGGCGGACGGACAGAATTTTTCTCATTCGATATTTGGATTCTACTTATCTTGAGACGTAAAATTTCAAATTTCGAGGGAGTTTATTTTTTTCTGGTCGATTACAAAGGTTCATTATTGAAAATAATCTGTGACTTTGGAGCCAAATTTCAAGAAAATCAGTCTTAAGTCTCGTTGATAAAACTCGGACGGTATTCGATATTTGGGACCATCTTCCTATCTTGAAACGTTAAACCTAACACTCTGAAGGGAAGTTTAATTTTTTTTTTCTTGGTCTATTACAAAGGTTCATTATTCAAAATAATAAAGCAAAATATATGTATAGGTTATTGAAACATTTACATTATTTACAATTTATTTAACAAGAAATATTTATAATAAAAAAAATTAAAGGGGTGTCACTATGATGACCGAAATTCCAATATTTCCTGAAATATTCTTTCAAATAGAATACTTCCTACAATTTCTTTTTGAACACCTTCATTTGTCGATTATATCACAAAATTTCATTATGTGCCCTTCATTACTTCACTTCAACTTCTCCAAGTAGAATATATTTCGATATGAAAACCTAAACTTTTTTCATCTTTTAATTTTTCATATAGCCCGAACAACTTCATTTTTCTGACTTAAGAAGATCAATTATTATTTTAATTAATAATTAATAATTACCAACGATCACTGTAGTCACTAAAATATAACTGGTATAGCTATTCCAGAAATGACCCATATATTTCACCCTAAAAAAAAATGAATCTATCGGTCTATCTTCACAACTGGGAATTATGAAGCTTGACCTCTAATAATAATAAAATGTAATAGTATCGCGACGGTTGAAAAGGACATCTAATACTGTTTAACTTATTGTCTTGAGTCTTGATTCTTAAGTCTCCGTTTGGAACACGAGTACCTCAATACGAACAAGTTATCAGAAATGAGAAATGGTATTACTAAGCTGTCATCATCGGATGCTATTTAACTTACAAGAGGAGTGAACGATGTGCCCTCCTCCGATTTCGATTAATTTTTTTGGGTGATTCCACATTGAAAAAAAAATGGCCTAAGTCCTTCCGATTTGTACAGTTAGGGCCTTAGGAGCTGAGAAAAAAAATATGTTGAAAATGTTTTATTTTATGTCCCGCGTTTGGAGAATGATTCGACAAAGTCAAATTTTAGTCACATAAATTTAAAAATGTTTTTAAATTATTAAGTAAACTAGCCGTATGGATTTTTTCACACCAAAAATGATTGCAGATTTCGACTCAGCACATCAAAAAACCTTTATTTTGAAAAATCATGGACAAAAAAATCAGTTCCGAGAGTGCTCAAAAATTTTAAAGACACACAATTACGTTTGATTTTGAATTCCTGTATCTCCTCTTCAGTTTACCCGAAATCGACATTCATGGACTTGTTAAAAAAAGGGGTCTCATTTTTCGATACATATAAAAACTATTGCATTGTCTTAGAAGGTCTGTGTAAAAAAAGGTGATTACCGTATAAAAAACAAAATTGAAGTTTTTTGGCGGATAACACTGGTTGTAAAGCACGTCGGAACGTTAAAGCAAATTGTGTAGTTTAAGGACCTTTAGCGATGTCCCGAATTCGGTTTGAATTATTCATGGGGTTTCTGATTTATGAGCGATTATTTAAATCTTTAATAAAATTTGAGGGGTGGACTTGGAAAAAATTTTAGGCCAAAAACTTTTATTTTCAGCTTCGCTAGAAATTTACTGGTTTTTTCTCAGTCCTAATACTAAATTTGACGCTAGAAAAAAAAAAATCTTTTAATATACTTCACTCCGTAAATAATAATACCTTTATGATTACATAAAGCCAATATACCCTTCAGATAACTCTAAAATTCAATCATTTCGTTTTAAAAAATTCGATCACTAAAATAATCGCTTATAAAACCGAAACCCTTTGAATAATTCGAACCGAATTAGGATCATCGGTAAAAGTTGTTTAACTACGCAATTTGTTTTAGCAGTGATGTTCCTGCGTGTTTTAGAACTAACGTTATCCCTCAAAAAACCTTCAGTTTTGCTTTGTTTGATAATCACTTTTTTTTTTACACAGTTCATCTAAGATAATGCAAAAGTTTTTTAAATGTATGGAAAGAAGAAATTTCCCTCTTTTTGATATCGGGGATATGAAGGGGAGAAGAGATACAGTGCTTCAAACCCAAACGTAATTTTGTGGTTTTGAAAATTTTGAGCACACCCAGGACTGACAAAAATATATTTTTTTTGTTTTCTATGTTTTTTTCAACATTAAGGTTTTTGATGCTCTGAGTCTAAATCTGTTCTCATTTTAGTGTAAAAAAAATGTATGAGGCTATTTTATTTAATCATTCCAACTCTTTTTACAGAAAATATTAGGTTTAACGTTTCAAGATAGGAAGATGGTCCCAAATATCGAATACCGTCCGAGTTTTTTCTACGAGACTTAAGACCGATTTTCTTGAAATTTGGCTCCAAAGTCAAAGATTATTTTCAATAATGAACCTTTGTAATCGACTCAGCAAAATTCATTTTACCAACAATCACTTATTTTCTAATGTTTGTATTTTCCCTTGAATATACACCTAAAAGACAAAGTTTTAGCTGAAAAAATCATGTCGATATCATTCTTCGAAAACGAGATATAAAATAAGACCCATTGGACAAAACGGAAGGATAAAGGCAATCTCTTTTTAATGAAGAATCATCCAAAAAAGTTTGATTATAATCGGTGACGGACACATCGTGTACTCCCCTTGATAGTGAGTGGTTCGAGTATCCTCATCCAGCCCCTTTTTAGTATCCACATAACCTTCTGTAACAGGTTACCCAATCCTTATACTTATATCAGTTGACTGTGGGTTCCATCTTAGTCCTTCTGTGGAACGCAAACGGTATTAATCAGCATATGACTGAACTTGATATGTTCTCGCCTGACAAACGCATTAAACACATACTACTTCACATACCAAATTTTACATTCCCACTTAAATAGTTTATAGCACTGATTATGTAGGCAAGTAACCACAGAACGGCACTGCAATACTAATGAAGGGTGTGTTCATAGAGCACCGCACCGCGCTTCCCGCTTGTCCGCTTATACAGTGGTAGTCATTTGCGAGATGAAACTGCTCAATGCTAACCTTCAGGGAGGTGGGCTCACTTGATTCTGCAATCCAGCGGCGCATTATGAACACACCCTTAATTAGTATTACGGTGCCGTTGTGTGGTAAATTGCCTATATAATCAGTTCTCGCACTCATCACTTCACCAATGTGGCATTTATCACTCTATTCCTTCTGTGTGCAAGAAGGGAAGCGAGTGTTAGATTAAAAGCTCCTTTGAAGGATATCCCCACATGTTCTCAATACCAGTGAGGACTAAAGAATGTGGCATGCAAAGGATGTCTTCAGCTGGTCAAATAAGTACTGAATCGAAGGAATGATAAATTGGGGTTCTATTCTTCTCCAATTAATGACATTAATTATTAATCGATGACTAATTCACTGCTATAATTATCGCAGTGAAACTAATTATATTTCCCATTAGACCGTAAAACATTTTTAAGCCGTTTACAGCTGCGCATCTGAACACGTTTAAAGTTATTATTATAATAGGTTAAGAGTTTGTAAAAGTAATATAATAAATAAATTTTTATGGGTTACATACGGTCAGTAATCCTTACTAATCATTCATCTTAGCTATTATTCTGTAATTAATTTATATTATTTCAGATAATCAACCGATCCATATTGGGCCGTATATAGAGAGAATTTCCAAACCCATCGCCATCTTCATGAAAGTTTTTTATAAAGGAAATATTAAAATTTGGTTATTTGAAGGAATTGAGGGAGAATTTTTTTTCTGTAAATAAGATTTTATTATTTTTTTTTTATTAGAAATATTTTAATGATAAATTTTTTTCCAGCGGTCCTTTATTAACTCGCAGGGAAAATAGGTTCAATATTATATATCGTAAACATTTGAGCAACATTGAGAGATAATTAAAATTATAAATGTTGTTCTCCGTTATTTTATTTATTTATTTATTTAGAAGTGCACGGAATAATACGCAATTACATTCAGGCAGCAATTAACAAACCAATAAACCCTGAATCCATTTTGACTAGTTTCGTCGTGACGTCTGTACGTAAGTTCATACTTACGAATTAACGAACACACAACAGTGAAGACTTTAAGATATACTTTTATTGTCTAAACAAAATGTTACAATGACATCTATAATGCTTCTTACAAACTAAGTTACAATATCTTAGTTATCTTACATCATGGCTTACTCTGATATGGAATCTTAGAGAAGGCTTTATAGGGATGAGAATGGAGAGGGGATGAAGTTGCAAGGAGAAGAAAGAGGGAGATAATTTCCTCTACACCTAAATTCTGGGTGGCCTATTTAGGAACAATTCTTGGAAGCTCATGTGAACTTCTTGTGAGGGCTGTCCTGAGGGTTCAGTTAATGTATACAATTGACATCTGACTAAGAATATGGTAGCAATAAACTGTTGAATATAAGAGGGACCTTGACAGGGTTTCCGGTAGGGAGACAACAGATATTTGGGCAACGGTCAGCCGATCTGGCATTGACAAGGTGTTAACACATGTTAGGGCCCCCGGATGTACAATATGTCTTGTCTAAGAAATTGGACTGACCAGTGTTTAAAATTATCGTTATAAAAATTGTCAAATATAATAGTCGTCTGATAACTTAATTCAAAAACGATTAGCCGTAGAAAGTTGAAATTTTGTATTTAGGATTGCTGTGAAATCTAGTTGTGAACATCCATTTTTGGTCAAGGCATGGTACCGGAAGTGTTACTTTACTTGAAGGTCGTAATGGATTTCCACCAAACATATTAAAATATAATGCAAAGTTCTCAAATTTTGTGTTTATAATTTATACATTGATTTAAATAACATAATAGATTTTGGTCTAAATTCGGAAACCGGAAGTGGTATTTAACTTGAAGGTCATAACAAACTTTCATCAAAAATTGTATTAAAATATGATGTAAAACATCTCAAACATGGTAAATAAGACTGTTATTTATTTATTTATCGCGACAAAGGCCAGCTAAGGAACACGCGTATATCACTTCATTTCTTTCAGCCCACACCGTCATATTTTCCCCCATTTCACTTCTACGCTCCTCTACCCACCTTCCTTCCCCTCTTCTCCTCCTCTCCACCACAAGGACCTTCTTTCCATCTATAATCCTTCTAAATTTTTCTCTGTCCTGGTAGTCTTCTTCTCTGATCCCCAGGTTCTCTATTTCTTCCTTTATCTGCCCGGTGTATCCTTTGATGTTTTTAAGTTTCATCATCCTGTCAAAGATCTGCTTGTTCACTCTATCCTTGTCCATCCTCTTCATGTGGCTGTAAAATTTCAATCTCCTTTTCGTCATTGAGGTCTCTAATATTTCAATGCCTTCGTACAGGTCTTTGTTCTTTTTTGGCCAGTACTCTTTTCCCACATTCCTTGGAACATGGATACACCTCAATATCTTTCTCTCTCTGTCTTCCTAAACGATATCTTCAACCCGGTTCTATCTGCTATCTCTTTCAGCTTATTGATCTGATCAATCGCCTCTTGTCCACTCTCTGCTAGTAATGCCAGGTCGTCTGCAAAGGCTAGGCACTTCACTTCCACCCCATCTTTCCTTCTTCCCAATCTTGCTCCTGATCTATTAGTCTCCCAGAATGTTTTCATGATTTTGCCCAATACTTCGTTGAACAGAATGAGGAACAGTCCGTCGCCTTTTCTTAGTCCTGTTTTTATTTCAAATGGCCTGCTGACTTCGCTCCTAAACTTAATTTTAGAGTAAGTTCCGGTCAAATTCAGTTTGATCAGATTTATCGTTTTCTGGTCTACACCATATTCTACACCACATTCTCTCAACATGATTCCTTCAACTCTAAAGACAGTATCTCTACCTACTGAGTCATATGCTTTTAGGAAGTCCACAAAAGAGACATCTTCCTTGACCTTGCCATATAATATCTGAGGATCAGCTTCAGACCCAAGATCTGCTATGGACATGACATCCCTTTTCTAAATCCTCCTGGATATTCTCCTATCTGGTTGTCGATTTGGGGTTCTAATCTGTTCAACAGAGGTTTTGGGAAAATCTTGTATGTTACTGGTAACAGTGATAATCCTCTATAATTGTTTATATCTGTTTTTGAACCTTTCTTATGGAGCGGGTGAATTAGAGCTGTTTTCCAATCTTCCCTTTCCCATATCTCTTGCATTAGTTCTGTCTCTTTGGCTATATAACTTTCCTCTGCGCATGTCCACATCTCTGCCACAACTCCATGTTCCCCAGCTGCTTTGTTATGCTTTAGTGCGAATATGATTTCCTTCATTTCTTCCAACTTTGAAACGCTATTTAGGTTTCGTATCTTATCTGTTTTGTCTTCAGTTTTTCCTTTGGTTCCTCACTGTTTAGCAGATTCTCAAAGTAGTCCGCCAGTTTGAGCTATCGTTCCGCTCTTTCTCTGGAAATTCAGGTTTGGTGCCACGTATCCTCTAATTTTTGTCTTAAATGTCTTATAAAACATTCTTGTGTTTTGTTTTCTAAGATTCTCTTCCATTTCCTCAATTTGTCTCTTCAGATGAGCTCTTCTTGCCCCCCTTATAATATTATGTGTTTTCCTCCTTTCTTCCCGTAGTATTCTGAGACTCTGCTCTGTCCTGTGGGAGTTCCAGTTGTTCCATTTTTCCAAACTTATCTTAATCGCTTCCTCGCATTTCTCGTTAAGACTGTTATCAATATATTTATATTGACTGATTATTTAATAAATTAGATTTGGGTTAAAATTAGAGAGCCAAAAGGGATAGTTACTTGAAGGTCATCATAAACTTACTTCAAAAATTATATTAAAATTAAATACATGGTTCGGTAATAAATGTTAGAAACGATTTAAATTATTTTTCCCCTCGAATTATTCACTTTTGTAACTTGTTTTAAGTATTAAAATTGAGTGCAAAATACTTGTTTTCCTCCCCATTTGTGAGCTAATCAAGTCTGCAGCAGGTGAATAAGATATAAGCTAAGTGGGTTCTTCCGCTTAAAATGTCGAACACGTCGATTTCAAATGCTTTGCCCAGTGACATTGACAGTTCTAATGTTGTCACGGAACACGAAGAAATCTCTTGAAAACTTGTTGTATACTAAAAGAATACGAAATATAACAACGGAATGAGACCTCCAGAAACAAGAGCTTGTGTGTCGCTAGATGTATATCAATAGATGTATGTCGCGACGCCGAATGTCGTTTTTGAGATTCTGCAATATTCGGAAACTAGTAACCAAGGATCACTTTTTGTGCCACCGATTTATAGTTTAATAGACGTACAAGGAAGTCATGTGTTGTCCACATCAGATATTTTTTTAGTAATCCTTCCGAAGTGCTACTAAAGATCTTGAACAGGATTCTCAGACCAGACTGTACTTCACCCACTGCGCATGCTTAATTAAATTCTCAAACCAACGGTTCAGAACGACCTGTTCAAGGTCGTTAGTAGCACTTCGGAAGGATTATCTTTTTGATTAATGACGCACCCTTCACAAGGATCCATTTTAAAGGATGTGAGGTTGCAATACAAAACGTGAGCGCCAATAGTAGAAATTACAGTTCAATTCGGGATGGGAGTCTACTAAAGGAAGGTTGGGAGAAGTGGGTAATTCAAAATATTTGCTAAAGAGACAACATCTATCTACGATATCTGCGGCGGAAATTTTAAATGAATGGTGGGAAATTCAAATGGTAGGAGAAATGGGAAAGGTGGTGAGGGTAACAATATCCCTTCGTAAAAAGGCGGGAAGTCTGAGCTAACCCTACACCAGCGTTCCAACTGAGAAGGATCCGTTGGTTTGAGAATTTAATTGGGCATGCGCAGTGGGTGAAGTACAGTCTGGTCTGAGAATCTAGACCTGTTCAAGGTTGTAAGTAGCACTTCGGATGGATTACCATTTTTTTAATAAATACAACTTTCTATTATAAATCATTTAATTTTTTCGTTCGTATTTCGCATAACTCAAAAACCGTTAGCCGTAGAAAGTTGAAATTTTGTATTTAGAATTGTTGTAAAACCTAGTTGTGAACCTCTCTTTTTGGTGACTGCTAAATCACCGGAAGTTGTACTTTACTTGAAGGTCGTAATTGATTTCCATTAAAAATTATATTAAAATACTATATTATATGCAAAACTTATATTTTTGTTTGGTGCTTTTATTGTATTTAAACGAAAGCTAATGAAATTCCCTACAAAACGAAATACAAATCATTTAAATCGGACCATTATTAGCTGAGATATTGCGTAAGGAACTTCTGAGACTGATTCTTCTGGCGGCTAGTCATCCTGCTTCCTGACTTATTTATTGGGCTTATGATTTCCTCTTATCTCGCAAAAGGAAGTCATGTGTTGCCCACATCAGATATTTTTATTCATTATTTTGATAAATTATTGGTTCAAATTTGCTGTACTTATTGATTACCAATGGACATTCTTGGGGGTAGGGTTAAAAGTTGTCGGTTCTATTTTCCCTCCCACTAGGAGTTTCCATTGTTATTTCCACATAAGTTCCACATGGGGTTTTACCCAACATTTTCTCCTGGCTCGGATTTTCTTTTCAGTCCTGAAAATTCAATATCTAAGTTCACTATATTTATTTATACAATAAATTGAACTATCTATTTAATTATTACTTTCAATCAAAATATTACCAATACATAGCAATATTAGTACTTTACCACTAGCACCTAATTCCTTCTTGAAATTAATCAGTAAGTAAAGAACTGACGATTTTTCAAAATAATAAATAAAAGAAGGGATGTATAACAAGTTCTGGAAGGAACTAGAACTTTATATAGGATGATAAAAGACTCTTGGATTGCAAAAAGCTCATGCAGATGGGTGAGTGTATGAAATGTGACAAACCTATTCGACGTCCGTAATTGGACTACACTTAGTTTTCTTCCACTAGCAGTTTCATTTTAATAAGTTTATTAAGTTTCTTGAGTGTAAAGTTCTTTTTTGTTTTGTTTTTTTAAAAATCGACAGTTTCACAGGTTTGAAGCTCCGCTCGGCCATTAACGTTAGTTTTAGCTTAAAATGTAACTAATCCTTTTTTGTAGATGATGTGCTGAACAACTTTTGCTTGTATTTTTTTTGTTGATAAAATACATGTTTATAGAAAAACTTCCAAGTACAGCAGATTTTTTTCTAGAAATACCGACAACTTCACAGGTTTGAAACTCCATAAGCCTGTTATCGTTAGTTTAAGCATAAAATGTAACCTTGACTTTTTTTTCTAGATAATTTTAACGACAAAAAACATTTGTTTCGAACTTTTAGACAAAATGCATATTTCCTGAAATAAGAAAAAAAAAAAATTCGATTTTCGGATTATGATATTCGTAATCTATGCAGAAAAAAATATATGAGGCAGGACTTTACCGGAGAAGTGAGCTAATTGTATGCAGGAAATGATAGGCTATTCACTATATGTACCCTTTCGTAGTTAACACAGGTAGTTAGTTGTTTTATCATGGGCGAATTGACATGAAGCATTTTTTTTTTATTTTGGCAACATCTCACGGACTCGGGTATTTGCACAAACTCAGACGGTCGTTCCTTCAGGACCACTTAAAATTCCCTTCACTGCCTCCTCAGTTTTCTCTTGAACGACAATACGCACCTTAACAGCTATAACCACCGCTCTCATTGCTAGTATTAGAAGGAAGACATGTCAGGTATGAGAAAGGCCATTGCTAAAATGCCACTCCTTAAATGTTTGTAATTTATTATATGGACTAGATAACATTATACAATCCCTTTTCAGCCTTCTACAACAGCTTTCTCAAGTCTCACTCGGATACTGCCCAATTTATGAGCCATAAGTGCTTAACAAAAAGTGGTTTGTCCACGAACCATCGTTGCTTTGATTACTGAAACAGACCTAATGGCACATAACATACCTCTGACTATACAATTTTAAGAGCTGACCACCTAGATAACACCACATGACAGAACAGCTATCTGGTTGATACCAATCGATACCAATTATATCATCCGTCCAAGCCACTGCTACAGCCCTAAATCGAGACTTGAGAGATCAGACTTATTAGATTTCTTCATTAGCAAAGAACTGCAGGCCATTTCTCACATCATAAAATCCAGCTCTATGCTCTGATCATTCTCTTGTGGTCCTCTTTGTCTTTTCTGGTCCTCTTGTAACAGGAAGAACTTATCCACATTTTTTCGGTGTAAAATAAACTGGGATTGCTATCAATCGAATTTAAATATATAGCTCTCGGTTCCTATATCAACACAATATTAAAAAGAAATTGAAGAGGCTCTTGAAAACTAAATGAAGAGGAATCTGACCTTTCTTCACAATGCAGACATTTCTTACTTTTGATGGATACACTGTTTTTGCAGAATTTTTGATTTTATGTAAAATTAATAAACTTTTGATTCTGGATTTTTGAAATTTATTTTCATTTTATTATTTTCTTAAACAAATTTACTTTGGTGAATCAGTTTGTATTTTCTTATGATGACGAATCTGTAATACTACAATCATAAGATCAGATGGTAGTGCTACGCCCAATTATCTGAAAAGTGGAAGAGATACTCAGCAACATAAAGCCTGGGAATCCTTTAGCTAGAGTACTGTTACTAAATGAAAGTAAAAAAACAACAAGTAATGGATGCTTTTTTTGTTTGTATTTTCATGGATATCTGTTAATGTTATGTGACACAAAACTGGTTTAATTATTTAATTAGATAATAAAATTTCATGGTTAGCCTTCCAACTGCTGCTAGAGCCTTGTTTATAGGTTTTATTCATTTATAATTTAATTAATTTGTTGTAAATAATAATTAAACTGAACGAACTTTAGCTTAACATTTATATGTGAATTTTAATGGCTTGAGCCATATGTTTTTTGCTTAAAAATGTTTTTTTTTATACCGTTTTAGTTTGTTTCAATTACAACTTGTCTCAATACAAGTGACTGTTCAAGTCATACTATCATTCCAAAAATATTGTAATCGGTATTACTACTCACTAAGCTGGTCTATATGAAGAAAGGAGCTGAGGGAAAGCAGATAAGAATAGGAGAGACTCTATCAGTGGTATCAGCAGTATTTCGCAATAAGGGAGACAGGGAATGGAGCAGCCTATGGGGGATATAACCCGAGCTCCTAGCAACTTTTCGCCCAGTACTCGACTCTGAAGCTCTCGCCGCCAGTAACTACCACCACTTCGCCCCGAGTACTTGGGAACTTTCAATGGTGACAGTAGGAGCTCCTAACAAAGCGTTTTCATTTCACCTAGTTCATTAGTTATCTTATTCACCAGTCGTATAATAAACTTTTGTATAATGGTACATTTTTAATTAACTAACCTAGCTAACTATTATGACTGAAGCATCCTTCTTATTTAACTTCCAGTACTAAGAAGAATGTTTAATTTGGTCATTAGTGGAAGTTTCCAAACTCTCAAATAGCAACTGATTGAACAAGTTAATGTTTAGCCATTTTAGGTATCCTAAGGACTGAAGATCACATAATGCTGACTAGGGATCTTCAAAAGCATGCTACAATTTTACCAAATAAATATGGCATATTAGTCGTAAATAGTGTAACCAAGATATATTAATTATTATATGGTTGAAAATAAGCAATGTTTAAGAAATATCGAAATTTTTGTACTATCGATTCTAAAATTTCAATATGGAAAACCTGTTTCTTGACATTTACATTCTGCTGGAAATGAACTTAATAAAAACAATATCATAATTATATCGACACAGAAATATTTATATTTAAAAAAAAATTTAATTCTTTTATCAACTTACAAAAAAAAAAAAACGCTAAACAAATCGGAAAGAGATTAAAAAGATAATCTGCTCTGCTCCTTATTATTTTAAATTTGATGTAAATGAACTTAATAAAAACACACATATATATATATATATATATATATATATATATATATATATATATATATAAAATAATATAACAAAATAATATTATAGAAATATCGATATTTTGTTCGATGGATCGAACTACTATGACGATATCTTAAAACTATCGATGATATATATCGATATTCACATCCCTAGAAGGTCATTGGAGTTGTGATATTCATCTCCTTGTCCAAATTTCATGATATGTACAAGAAATTTTGGAGAGGTTTATGAGTTTTTCTACAATGTTTTCATTATGTTGGAGGTCTCTGATGATTCCCAGCATGTTCACTGTATTCTAAGATAACCGTTCTGAATTATGAAATGGATTGATTTCGCTCTTTCCGATTTCAGCTTGGACGTAGTGGCCGAGAGTGTTGTGGCAGCACCTCCATATTATCGAATCGGAAGCGGCGCCGATTCTGATCCGTCCTAAGAAGGCTAACTTTTATTTCGAAGTAGATTCACGCAATAAATCTCAATCTTCCTACTCTTGCTAGGACAGGCTGATGACCTAAGTATTGGCACATAGAGGTGTTGAATAAACAATGCGATGGAAACCCATTGCTGGTGAAAGATTCTACCGCTGTTACCTTTCTTCTTAGAAAATAGGGTACTTACTTAGCCAAAGTAAAGTAGCTGTTTTATTTTACCCTTCATTGGTCGTTTTTTACCAACAAGATGTTGTTGCTAGGCAATCTTAGTCTAACCCAGCTGAACCGAACAATCAATATGATTTATCCCTTTCTTCCATGCCTTAAGAACCAGAATATTCAACATTCAAGAAAGATGACAGTTATTATGTATAATAGAACACGACATCGCCTTCAGCTTAACATTAAGAGATTCAGGATTGGAAGAAAGTCATTATGTGAATCTTGAGAGGCCATAATGCGAATGTCTCTTCCACAGCTGCAGTTTCGCCAATTAATGGTACTGGTAATGAAGGAACTGTCGTATAACCTACAAGCTGTGCCAGCTATTTTAATTAAAACATGGTACCGATATAAACGATTCAATTAGATTAATTTCAATTGAAAACAACAATTATCAGATTAATAGAGAACGGAAGAAATTGTTAAATTGCTTATAATGCCATGAAATGATTCCTAACTAAATACGGTGTGAGAATGGACATTCTCTGAAGTAGAAATACAGAAAGAATAAATGATGTATTTTATACTTCCATTCTTTACAAAATCATTAATCGTACATAATTTTGAAGGTGATGAGGATTTGCTATTTAAAATAATAAATAGAAAAAAAGAAAGATTTGAATTCTAATGAGGGTTGAGAACGTTTCTAAACAGTATTAAAAGACCTATAATAAATTATGATTGAATTCTGCAACAATTTGAATATTTAGGATCTATAATTATCTACATATGTATAAACTCCCATTTATCATTTATTCATGAAACTTGCAATTGATATAAAGATAGGAATCAATACATATTTGGGTAAACCTTTGGAATCGCTACTAACAACTATTAAGAGGTCTAGAGTTTTAGACGAGACTATACTTTCACCCACTGCGCATGCGCAATTAAATCCTCAAACCGATGGATGCTTTTCACTTGGAATAGTCATGTAGGGTTAGGTCAGACTTCCCGCCTTTTACCGAATAGATCTCTTGTCCCTACCGCCTTCTTTCCTACACCATCTTTAAATTTAAATATCATGGCCAATCTCTTCAACGTTCTATTAGCTTCCGATCTGGAAAGTTTAGTCTAAGTGGTGAAAACAATTTACCAATTATGTGTAAAACTAAGGATCAATAGATTATCTTCCATGAAGTTTTAGCAAAGTGCATTCATGTTCTAATGAAAAGGCGGCGTTGAGCTTCAACGAATTCGGATGCGCCACTTGTCAGCAATCGTTTATCAATACTACACCTCTGGCTTACCATTCTTCCGCTCAATGGTTCGCAGTTCCTGACTTGGTCCTTGGATCGAAATTATTAATAGCATAACCCGAATGAGTTGGTCATGGATCAAATTAACCTTTTTCCTCTGTAGAGAGTCTTCTTAGCATTGTAAAAATGCTGGAAGTCTGACCTAACCCTACACCAGCGTTCCAACTGAGAAGGATCCGTCGGTTTGAGGATTTAATTGCGCATGCGCAGTGGGTGAAAGTATAGTCTGGTCTGAAAATCTAGACCTCTTAACAGTTGTTAGTAGCAATAACAAAGATTTACCCATATTTGTCAACAAAATTGTATGAATATATTATACGTATCCCCAGCCGTAATACTTAAAATTATAGAACAACATCGCACTGGAGTCGTACTGGTACCATTTTCTATTTATTTTTAAAAATTTTAGTATCACTCCAAATGAGTTATTAAAATGAAAAATTAAGTCAAAGTTATAAAAGAAATTAGAAGTTATTAATTGAAATCTTTGAAGATAAGACAAAAAAGTAAGACTTCAGAAAATCATTTTTTTTTTAAATAATCTTTAATGTAATAAAACAAAAATTTGTCTATTAATTAAAAAAAAAAATAATAATTTTGGACTGACAATCGTCAAACTATATAATAATGCAGTAATACAATTTATAATTATTCTTCATTAACTGGAAATTATACATTTTAGCGAATAGATTTAACAATCACATATTTCAAAGAAATTGTATTGTTATTGAACAGAGTGATATTTACAGATGCATTATTTCCATGAATAATCTAACAAATACACTGACATTAGCAAACGAACCTCACTTTCAAAAATGGTACAATACAAATCAATCCATGTGGTTTTATGCTACAAAAAAACTTATAAAAATGTATACTTAACAAATACATCAAAGGATATAATAAAAAACCTAATATCAATATAGAGCTGTTATCTATATCTGACCTGTCGCTTTCATGTTGTTGTTTTGGTTTTTTATATAAATACCAATCGCTATCGGTGTCTCGCAGCCCAAAGGTCTGTTTTTTTTTTATTCGTTTTTTCCTAGAAACATTGCACTATGAGGATTTATTTAATTTTTATTTATTTTAATTTTTATTTATTTTAATTTTTTTATGAATTTAAGAATTTATTTATTTAATATGCCCACAGTTAAACGACTATCGATAAATTACTACAGTTAACATGGTTTATTATATTGTTTTCAAGTACGAGTAATGATATATTGACACTGATTACTAACACAATTTTTTTTCAACTGTTATTTTTACAACAATTTTTAATTTTCCACATTCGATATAATATAAGTAAATGTGAAAATCGATTTTTACAAATAAATAATAAATAAAAAACTAAAAATATGAGAAATATCTTGGCCTTATTCGTGTAGAAGGACAATATTTTTACTCAGCCTGAGGCTCTTCGATCATCCTCATCCTCAACGAATGAAGCGGAAAGCTCTACTTACGAAAAATCTAGCTTCTCTCGATCTACCGCAACAATGGTGTGAAAACCAACTGGAGGCTGAGTAGGAGTGCTTCAGCCTCGAACGTGAAGAAATTGAGTGGAGAAGCTGGCCATAGCCAAGATTCCATTGAGCTGTATTATTACAAAAGGTCTTGGGGTAAATTCAGTGCCTTCCTATATCATTGGTGGAAAGAAAGAAGTTGAATAAGGATATGGCAAAAGAATTAGGACGATGATTAAGTTGGCTCAAGTATATATATATATATATATATATATATATATATATATATATATATATATATATATATATATATATATATATATATACATATATATATATATATATATATATATATATATATATATATATATATATATATATATATATATATATATATATATATATATATATATATATATATACATATAGGTATTATGGGTGATTCTCAGATTACTTGTTAATATGCAGTCTCAAGTCTTTAGTCTTTACTAACTTTAATTTTTGAAACTTCTGTGAGATAAACCATTAAATATACTCTAGGCTTATAACGCTACTTAACGAAACACTAAATGTGCCAATATTTATCTAATTGGGTAGTAGTCTGAGCTTAAAAATATCAGTATCATAATCGTCTCGAGTTTTAGTTGATAATTTTCTAAATTAGGTTTTAAATGAACCATGGTACTAATAACCCTTCGTATAATAGGTTTGGTTTGATTAAGGCAACCTTAACTTTACTATCTTTCTGAAATTAAAGGTCTAAAAAAAATTCTTTGTCAGCATCATAATCAAAATGAAAACGTGGAGTCATTTTTTATGAATTGGCCTTAAGGCAATGATTTGAAATGCCGTAACCAAAATCTTGTCAATACCTTAAACCAATGTTTTTGTTAGAGAGCTGACGGTTTGGTTGCGTTCTGAAGATTAAGTGTTATTATTCATAATTTGAAGAGATAAATCGATAATTAACCATTTAAAAGCTTTATTAAAAATTCCTGGTGGTATAGTTGTATTTTTTCTCGTTTATATTTTTTTATTTATTATAATTTTCCAAATTTATGATTATATCAAGCCCCAGTGCAACTTTCCTTATGATTAGTAAAGCCTTTTTTAGTTCCTTGCTAATGAAATTGAGTTTTCAGCACGGTAACATTTAATTGTCAGAACCGGGTTAATTTTGAATTTGAAAATTTTAGGCAGACACGTTTTTTTTATTTGACCAAATCACTGAATGATCATCAGGATAATGCATTAAACAAATTCTAAAGAATCCCAAACATTTCGATCAACTCAAATTTTTTTGTTTGTTTTTCGAAATTCGCAAGTAATCTGAGAAAGATCCATTTTCAAATTTTTATTAAACGTTTACCTTTGTAATAGAAAAAAAATATTTTATTTTTTTTATTGTAATTTTACCTGATATGTTCTATGTTAGCCATCTTGGTGATCTATCGCATTTGTCTGCGGTGAAAATTGTTTAATCGGAAGTACTACGGTTGGAGCCTGAATAAAGTTCATTCGCGTGATCAGCTTCAGTAAGTGCTGTCTGTAAGACAGAAGTAGCCATTGTCCACATTAAGGAATTATTAAGAGTTAGTGAGATACATTGTCCCAAATGGGGCCTTTGTGGCCGGGAGAAAAACTGTTTCCCCTCCTCGAGCAGCCTGGCCCTGATAAGGGTTCATTTGTCCTTTCATTACGACCTCTGTTTTCTAGAAGTTAATTTTTCTTAATATTACTCTTACTTAATAGCTTAATTTTCTTAACAGTAGCATAACTAGAGGTGAGAAACATGCAACAATGATTTTAAACCTTCATTATTGCGGTCATCCAAAGTTTTGTCAACGAATATCAGATAAATCATAAACAATACAGGTGTGGAAATCATAAATAATACAGACATGTAAATCATAAATAATACAGTTAAATAATACATAACCTGTACCTTCACCAACTGTTTTACGTGGCCTTCTGCAGATCGATGAGTTTTCAATATAATACATATATGGATGACGGGAACAGAGGAAGGCATCAAAGAACTGGGAATACATAATACAGCGCAAGCAATAGAAAACAGTTCAGGAACATTATTAAGAAATGCCCACTTAAACAAATCACCAAAAGAACAGGAAAAAAAATGGTCGAAAGGGCGCGAAAGAGAACATAGCGAGCGCATGAAAAGTATTTGGAAGGAACGAAGCAAGAAAAATCATGATTGCTCAAGTTCAGTCGCTCTCTAAAAAAAAGGGAAAAAGTGAAAGTAATAAAAAATATAAATATATTAAATATGTAATAATTAATTGGAAATTTGTTTGAATAAGCGAATTTGTTTGCAAATTTTATTTATATCATTGCATTTTATATTTTTCTGTTAATCATCATTGTTTTACATGGAATACTGCATACCGACGAGTTTTCAATAGAATATTATATTTTTTTTTCTTAAAATCTAATAATTAATAGGTAATTGTTTTGAATAAACCAATTTATTTGAAAATAGAAGTTTATTTATACCATAGCATTATATATGTTTTTCTGTTAATCATCATTATTTTTTGTTTATTCCCTTCATACATACTGAATGACTGTGTTAGTAACACTGCAGTCCACTTATTTTATAGTATAACGAGAAATCTTTATAGTATAAACGTACAAAATTTATACCTCGTTATGATTCAGTATGTGTGAAACTAATCTAAGAGAACAAGCGTATACTTTTAAAAACGACTGGAAGGAATTATATTGCTTTTAAAATTACAAAGATAAATTTGTGTGTTTGCTAAAATGTTTAATCATATGGCGCCCGTCATATGAAAAGAATTAGGAAAAGGATTAGGAAGAAAAAGATAGGACCTCCAGTATATTTAATTTTTCAAATTAGGATATGTTATTATGGAGATAAATAATAATTTAGACATCAATTGGTCCATTTTTCAATATAATTTAATTTTAAAAAAGAATCTTCAAATGTCCATTTTTCCGTAACCTTTACTGAAAAATCCTCGAAAAACACATTAAATCGGTTTTATTTGATTTAAATTTACAAAAAATTTATTTCTATGGGTTATTTACAAAACCTAAACAGGAAAAACATTCAATAGTGGCTAAAAGAACAGGCTTCAAAATCTGATCTTCGACTCCTTCATCAGGCAATAGCAACAAATCTATTAATTGTCAAAAATAATTAATTCAAAAATAAATATTTTACAAAAACAAGTTGTCAAACCGTATACGAATCAGTACCTTCACTTGGCTTATTGCTACAACGCTCTCCTGAAGATCTGTTTACGATCTAGGTTGTTCACATGCATGAGAACTTGTATTGCCTCAAGATATCAGGTGTGACAGCTGCTTGATTTCGTTTACATTATTCATGTAAACCTAACAATTAATTCAGGATGGCTTTGTAGAAATTTGTAATACCAACTCTAACCGAATAGATTAGTTAAGAATGCACTCCCTACACTCCATTTCAATTAGTATAAGATCTGATTATAACCTCAGATCGTATGAATCTATTGGGAATCAAAAGTAACTATGTTTGATAATGCAATCGGAAAATATTTCTCCTTCTTGGCCAAGAAAATAGTCGACTTACCAGGGAAAGAGCTGCGTTTTTTTAAATTTATGACTGAAGGCTCTTCGTGGAATCCCGAATTATGCTGGAACAGCACGCTGAGATTAATCACTAGGTTTATTTCGTACCACAAAACTGGTGGTGCAACCTAACCCCAACTTGTGGTTCGAAGTTAGACCGTCTCACAAAGTGTTAAGGAGACCTTATTTGTTGAAATCATATACTAGAAGTATTACACCACTGTAGTATGAGCGCTTACTTCCTAACTTGATTCAAAGGAACCTTCATTAATTTATAACCGTCCTATTGTTTTCGCAATGGTATCATTACTTTGTAAGGGAGCGTTTCATGGCTAAGGGAAATAAGGGTCGATGGCCGGTTGAACTTTTTATGATATTCTCGACTAGCTGATGGCTCCTCCAACCAATAATAGTCAAAGATCTATCTGAATCAAATCGACTCTTTTTTCTGGAGAGAGGTCATATTAAATACTATTTTAATGTTTTTTAATTATATTTTAACAGTGAACAACTTATTCCCCTGTAAGAGTATAGAAAAACATTTAGGTAAGTGTGATATGTTAGGGAGGGAGAGGGGGAGGTTCACGCTGCGAAAAGCCAATTTTGACAATATCCGATTTCATACTTATTGAAGCGGCTTGGACCCGAAAGCCTATTAGGAATCGATAGAGAAAAAAAATCGCTATATCCCAAAATTAACTAGTCCCTTGTTTTGATATCTGAGTACAAACTGCTTCAGGGAGTTAGTATTGAAAGTTAAAAAATAATATTGTGGAACATTGGAGTTTAAGTAGTCTATTGTAATTATTGTGGCGCAACAACCCGGTGACGGATCTTGGCGTCCACCGAACGCCTCCGCCAATCGTCACGATCCTGTGCAGTTGTCATCCGATTCCTGATAACAAGGATGTCCCTCGAGTCAGTAACTACTCCGTCGATCCACCTCAGCTTAGGTCTGCCTCTTTTCCTGGTCCCATGGAGCGGTTCTGTAAGCATTCTCTCAAGTATTTCATTTTCTTCCGTTCTTGCCAGATGTCCCGCCCATCGCAATCTGTCTAGTTTTAAAATCTGGACGATGTTGCTCTTTAAATACTTGGTATACTCCCTGGTTAGTCCGTCTTCTCCAAATCCCATCCGCGGACACTCCACCAAATATCCTTCGGAGGATTTTTCTTTCGAAGATAAGGAGATCCTGTTCATTGGCTTTTGTCAAAGCCCAAGTTTCTGAGCCATATAGCAGAACAGGACGAATCAGGATTTTGTACAGATGTATTCTAAGAGAGAATGTGGCCGATGAGCTGTTTTCTTAGCCCAAGTACTGTTTTCTCTGCCATCGGTTGGCAGAGATGATTGTCCTCTTCACCTCAGCTCTCCCGTCATTATCTTGGGTCACCAAGGAGCAGTCTAATAGAATTAAAATCGGTGTCTGACGCTTTATGTGAACATACACGTAGGTGTTATAGAACGCTAAATCTACTTCATAATATTATAATTCTAAAAATTATTGTATTTTCTTTGCCTATTTTTCCTACCTAAGCAATATGGAAATGGATCCAGAAATATAAGCAATTGTCTTTATTAATAACACGATTCAGTCAAAAACATCATGACTGTAAAAACGTTCAAATAAATAGTCTATCATTCTCTTTTGTCTTTGAGTATGTTGATTAATAATTTTCATTGGAAAATAAAATCAAATGGATCAGCTCATTTTAATGATGCAATAAATAATCATTATCATTATCTTTAGATAGCCATTTGTGTATTTAAAGTTTTAAATAATGCTTGGTAATGCAGACGTATACGCGTTCGGAAACAGATTTCTCAGTAAATTTGTAACAACAAGCAGGGTGATGTAGGGTAAGTGCGTTTTCGGGGAAAGCGCATAATTGTCTCGTTAAATGCAAATCCTCAACTGATAAGACCTGTCATTTACTGAGCAGGAAGCCTAATTACTGATGTATCAGAAAGCAGTCCCCTAAGGTGAAGTATAACAAGTTGTAAATATATTAGTTATAAACTCTTGATAAAGTTGTGTTTTTCAACTTTTGCAGTGCAGCTGTATCGGTGTTTATCTGCCAGTAGGTCTTTTTTGTTTGTTTGTTTGCCATCAGCGGAACCAACAGAAACTGTTCTTCAAAACAATTTGTGATTTACATTTCTCCTTGACTGTTTTATATTATTTAAGCGCTTGTCCGCAGTGACCCAGCAAAACATGATAGTAGGGTCGAGTGCAGACCTCTATTGTATGACATATTGTAAACATATTCTTACCATCACGTTTTGTCTAGACAACTACAGACAAGCGAATTAAACCTAAAATTATTTTTCGCATTTTCGCATCCCACTTTCATAGCTCAATGAAGATTGTAAAACGTGAATCTCAGACAAGCTTTAACTTTTTTCGATGATTATACCAGTATAATAATCCTCCGGAAACCGAATTACTTTTTACTTGCCCCAAAACGTTCTTGCTTGAATAATGATTCTTCCACATACCGTGTATCCACTTACCACTTAAGGCAGGTGCAAGTACCTACTAAGTACTATTCAATTTCTCTTCGAAATGCACGTGGCTGAAATATAGGATTGAATGTAGTATTCAAACGTAATTGTCTAAGGAACATTTAAAAAAAAAAAAAGGAAACATCTTGCTTCAAAAATAAAAATTTTAGTCTTAAAACTTCGTAAAATTTAATGCGTAATTGCCCCACATCGTACTTCTAAAAAATGTTGATATATTATTCAGAAATTTCTTTTATTAATTGTTAATTCAAAATTTAATGAAATAAATCCAGTTTTAAATAGAATAATAAATTAAAAAGTTAAAGTAACTTTCACTAATAAAAATTAAATAAGTAAAAAAAACTTGTCATAAATGTGGACTACGTTAAAACGAAGGATAAATCAAGACATAATTAGGAGGATATAATTAACAGGATATAGTCTCTGGTTTGGTTTGAGTTAGGCTGAGAAACGTATGCTAGTGGTTATATAAGCATTTCTACGCGAAAATTTCTGTTTTTATTATTCATCATTATTATCCTAAGGTATTAAATTCCTGAATGGTTTTTTTCTTTGTTTTTTTTTTGTCATTCAAACAAGTTTCATTGAGTGTTTTTTTTTTTTTAAATCACGATCTTTAAAAAATTATAACATATTTTTTTACGCTTCTAATTTATCAGTAATATTTTTAATGAAACTAATTTATCAATCTAATGAAAATGTGATGAGCATCCTTGATTTTTCAAGTTATGTGTCTATTTATTTTGTATTGAACCATTTATTAATTGTTATTTATTTGTTGTAGGTTGAAAGGATTACTTACTAACGTATTTCCTGATAGGTGAGTGCAAATTAACTTTAATTTGATATTTTGTAAATCTATTTAATATTTTATAGCATACCCAAATAAATCAATTTTTTTTTATACATCTTTTTTTATCTGTGGTATGAGACAGCGAAGCGAATAAAAATGTACTGCATTTACCCAGCGCGTTTACCCTCTGCAGAACGGGAAGAGTTTGATGGGGGTACGCGCTGCACTGGACATTGAACTTTGTAAAATAATCTAAAAATTCCGTAACCCACCCCCTCTTGTTAGTATTACATAGGTAAAGTTGCTTTGCGAAAAAAAGGGAATTTGGGATATGGAACCGCATCTCAGATCAAAAATTATAAGATAGACAACCAACGAATCAAATTATGACGACTGTCGTCTCAATATATCAATGATAGGAAATAAAAAACCCGTAGCTCCATAGGACTTTTGAAGGAGTTAAAAGGTTTTTATTGCCCGCAATCTATATGCAATTTCATTCTTCTGACTTGTCCAAATAAATATTACTTATAATTATAACTTTTATTCATATTTTATTATGAATGAATTTTATTTTTTTTGCGATTCTAGAATAGTATCTATTTCCCAGAGAACAATTCAAGGGAATGATATTATTCTATTTAATGGTACAGCAATTGTCTTACCATCTTGCAAGGATCAACTACTTTGAAGCTCAGGAGGTCAAGAACAAGTCTTCTGTATCCTCTCTAGTGTTTTTCAATATGAGACCGTTTGAAGATTTTTATAGCTCAAAGGCAAGCTCATGATACTTCCTTATTTTTTCGGCCCTTGTGGTTAGTAAGTTAGAATCATTTGGGACCTGCATCTATTATTCTGGCCAATATCTGATCGGTTATGCATTGCCCTGAGGTTCGTTATAATTTGTTCGTCCCAGTAACTTTTATATTTGCATTTCCGATGGGCTTTTCCTGGAGTATAACGATAGTATGGAACCACATCATTGTCCCTAATTGCCTGCAGATATTTTGATGACATATTTTTGCTACATTATTGTGCCTTATCAAATAGTCTGTCCCAGCCAGGATTTCCCATCCATTTTTCACATACCAACTTCAAGCGGACTCTATAACGAGGTTCTCCTTTTGGATATTTCGATTATAACCGCTTGTTTCTACTACTTAGTCTTGTACTGCCATGTAAAATCCACATGTTTTACAAAATATTTGACCTATCTTTAACCAATAAACTGTGAGTCCGTTACCGATTTCAGGTTCATGCAGCTGATGGTAGATCCTACCATGTAGTCGTTCTTCCTTTTCCTTCCATACAGCTTTTAAATGAGCCTCACTTCTTGATTTCTGCAGCTTTGGATGTCTGAGATTGAGAAATTCTTCATCCGCCTCTCTGATGAACACGCATAAGAACATCCTATAAAACACACCTTCGTGTAGTTTTATTTTTCTATTATTTTTATGTACTAAAAAAGGAAAAATAAATATCTTTTGATTGTTATTAAAGTAATTTTTTAAATTTTATTATACTTTAAATTTTTATTTTTTTTACAAAGGGGACTCAGGGTAACGAAGGCTACATAAGGAGTAGCCACAGAAGTCGAAAATTCGGGATATTCTGACATAATCAATCGGTTCACTTTAATTAGTAGTCCCATTAGTTGTCAAATGGAGGCCGGCAGAGGATAACACATTTGGTTGTATTGGCACTGAACCTAAGCTTCGGCTAAGCTCAACATGTTAATTGCATTAGATTGTGTCCCATAGTCTAGTTTGTTCCCCAAATATGCTTATTAGCGTTTAGACAAATGAATGTTAAAGAGTTGTCGGAAATTAGTGAAAAGAAATCTGTGAAATTTTTTCTACATTGTTAACTACAACGTTTCTGCGCGAGCACCACGTCTTCAGTTCAAATCTGCAATATGACATTATATAAGATCGTAAGCGAACGATTGTATTTTATATTACTATTAAATGATTCAATATTTATGTTTTTAATCAGTTAATTAATTTTATAATTGACCATGTTCCATATTCCAATATGGATTTTAGTAGATAATAGATCAAATAACAGTAATATTAAGCACAATCGTAAACTTTCAAAATTATGATTTGACCTGAGTTATCCTACAGAAAGAGCATTTACCCCAAAACGTATTTAGCAAAAGTTCAATTTTTCAATAGAGAACACTTTTGGAATATTCCATTCGACTAATTCCCAAGAACTTATTCAATCTTTCTGATACATTTCTAAATTTCGGAATATTGAAGAGATGCATTAATATACATTACCATAATCATATCTATATTATTTATATATTTTCCATCCTACCTTGCCTCCCGGCATTACGGGTTTCGGAAGAATTACATACCGATGAGTCTCTTCATCCTTACTGCGTGTCCATTCTTAATTGAGCCTATTAAAATAGTTTGGTTCTACTATTTCCTTCCAATCGTATACGAAGGATACAAAGTATGGATAAGTTTCCTGATCAACTAATTGAAGAAAATCACTCTCTGTAATGACATAGAGGCCGGTTTTCCTCCATAGTATTGTTCTTATTGCCTCAAACGCGATGCAGGTAGTGACGATGTGCTCAGCAGTTTCCTGAACTCCACAACTGGGGCATAGAGGATTAAAGTCCTTTCCGAAGCCATGGAGCTTGGCACGGAATCCTCCATGTTTGGTGAGAAATTATGACATCAAGTAATCAGGGAGGACCCATTTGGCCTTCAATCGTGAATGGACGTTGGGAAAGTATTTTCTCAAAGTAGCTCCTTTCTGAGTAGTTACCCACCGTCGATTCCACTCCTCTATGGTGTCCTCCCGTATTATTCTTTTCCATTTCCTAGGATATTCCGCAATCCTCTCTCGGATATTCTCCGGAAGACCTGCTGAGCCACCATGCTTGAAATCATGTTTCGTCTGCCCTTCTTGCAGCAGGAGGTCGAGAGAAACCCTCCCGCTAAGACCTGCACCGCTTTATGAGCAACAGTTTTATAGGCTTTAGTCACCCGCAGCAGAGCCATCCTCTGTATTGTCGCCAACCGTTTCTTCTGAAGTTGCAAGAGGGTTCGATTCCATGCAGGAGACGCGTACCTCTGGATTCCTAGCACGACTCCATTATAAATAGTCATAGTTGGAGGGAATCTGATGTCCCAGAAAGCGCCTCCAATACGACTTAGTCCATTGAGGGCTAGGGCCACCCTATTCCGCATGTACTCCAAGTGAGGTGTAACATTATACCTTCTACCGAACCGCACACCAAGGTTGGTTACTGCCTCACTTGGACATATTCTTATGCCTTGTATATTCATGATTATAGGGTGAGCCCTAGCGTCCTTACCTTTCAGGAAGATGGCCTGGGTTTTGGCAGCAGCCATTCTCATCTTTTTCCTCTCGCACCATTCACCTACGAGGTTGGCACATCTTTCTGCTTTTTCTTTTAAGCCGGCTCTGCTGTTGGAAGCCACCACTGCAGCTAAGTCATCAACATAGGATGTGGCAGGGAACCGCTTCTCTTCGAGCACATCTAGAAACTCATCGAAGACTAACTTCCAGAGGGCAGGGCCAAGGACATCCTCTGACATCCCTCTGTGGACATCCTCTCTCCTCAACTTCATAGATGTTTCTAAGTCCTACGGTTATCGTAAAGGAAACCTATAATTGAACAGTAAGGTTTGGTCTTATTGATGTGACAATAAGCAAACACACACCACTCAATGTACTCCTGTGAAAGGAACCTTACATCATAGTCTTCAAACAAAGGTATTATGAATTCCCTTTGATGATGTTTATGCCATGTGCCTCTAATATGTACAAATTGTCCTCTACATATTTGTCACCACTTCGCGAATTTTTCAGAATCTCAAGTTAATGTTTTCGGATAAATGCGAATGGAACTTAATTACCTTGAATAATTTTTGAGTGATAGCTTTCTATTCAACAAAATACGTGTCAACAAAAAAAAAAAAAAAAAAACTAATTTTCTGCTTATCTGTGTTGTATCAGACAAAGGTTTCAGAAGAATTTAACTTTTGCTCGCAGAGTCTACTATCATCTCTTTAAATATTTCTCGTGACTTCCGGGATACGCTGTATGTAGTTCAGCTGCAAAATGTGATTATTTCTGCGTTATTTACCTAAAATCAGTAATAAGTTCTAAACTATTGATTGCACCGTCATGGACGTGGTCTCATTCGAACTAAATATATATGTATATATATATATATATATATATATATATATATATATATATATATATATATATATATTTACATATATCGACTCATTTCGCACTCGACCTATTTTGCTCTTACAATAAAGGATCCCATTTTTCGACACTTGCTCCCGGACTATTATACTAAACTGGATTCCTTTCCAAATTATAGAAAATGTAAAACAAATTTTTATCAACATAGACAAAATCTCTTCAAACAAATCATATGAAACGAACAAATGAGATTTAACTCCATTTTGGATAGAGAAAAACGAAAGATATACAAGTTACTTTCGTAGAACCTTTCCTAAGACCGAGTGCTTTTGTAACTATGAAGAAGACTGACAATGTATCCACTTTAATATTAAAATGATTTCGTTTGTAACGTATTTTTTTTTGCTATTTAACTACATTTATCAACGTTGAATCTACGCGATTATCCCCATTTTTTTTTCTTCCACTTTTCAAGGACTGTTTCCGTTTGTTTTCAGAAAGATTCTAGTCTTCGCCAGTAAGTTACTTAACAAAGGCTTACAATACTGATTTTAAAATCACTTCAATTTTTTATATACTTAGAATTTTTAGTTAGATTTTGGATTGCGCATGGGTCTTTTACATTTCCGTTACTGTTGGAGTTTTTTTATGATAAAGGTATCGTTTATAAGGTTTTCGAGGGTTCTGATTCCGTTATTTAAATTGAATTTTTTATCGAGCATGCGCATTTTGAATTACTATTACATCTGACATTTCTTTGGTACTGGTATCGTTTATTAGGCTTTCGAGAGTTCTTGAAACATTAGAATATTGATTGCGCCAATGCTCTTTCTTTTATTGATACTGTTGAAGTTTTCTTTGTTACACAAAATGTTAATTGGGTTTTCGTGGGTTCTGATTTCGATTTTTTCAAATTTCATTTTTTATCGAGCATGTACATTTCAAATTCAAATTATATTTGACATTTTTTTGAGTATGTCATCCTATAAAACCTAATAAACAATAACTTAACGGAAAAATAGGTCAATGGTAACGGCTATTGGAAATGAGCATGTTCGATAAAATATCCAATTTCAAAAACTAAATCAGAACCTTTGAAAATCTAATAAGCGGCCTAAAAGAAGAAAAATTCTATAAGAACAGTAATTCGAAATGCGGATGCTCGATAAGAACCTTTGATAACCTAATAAACCATCCCTATACTACAGAAAAATACAACAGTAACAGAAAACCGAAATACACATGGTCGATAAAAAATTCAATTTAAATAACTGAATCAGAACCCTCGAAAACCTTATAAACGATACCTTTATCATAAAAAACTCCAACAGTAACGGAAATGCAAAACGCTTATGTGGAATCCAAAATCCAACTAAAAAAATGAAATCAGAATCCTCTATATCTTAATAAATGATACCTTCATCATAGAAATCTTCAATAGAAATGGAAAAGCAAAATGCGCATGCGCAATCGGAAATCCGATTAAAAATATTGAATCAGAACCTTTGAAAACCTAATTAATGTTACCTATTTCATAATAAATAATAAAAACCTATTTTATAGAAAACTCCAACAGTAACGGAAATGCAAAACGCTCATGCGCGACCGTAAATCAAATTCAAGAAATGGATTCAGAACCCTCGATAACCTAATAAATGATCCCTTCATCATAGAAATCTTCAATAGCAACGGAAAAGCGAAATGCGCATGCGCAATCGGAAATCCGATAGTGAATTCGGTAATAGCGCCCTTGAAAACCTTATGATTCCTATACCGTAGAATTTTGAAAACTAATAATTCAGTAGGAATACTCGTGGCCGAAAAAAATTTCGGTAGTAAATTTTACATGAACAACTTCGAAAATCTAATGAATGATCATCAAATCGATGAAATCCACCCTCCTCCCCACTAAATAAAACATAGTAAATATTTAAAAATAAACAAACAACAATTTTATTTCAAAAAATTAAACTACTTGAAATTAGCATTTAATATCAATTATCTAATAAACAAAAAAAATGTCGAAAGGATATGCCGAAATTATTTTAAAAGCCATTAATGCAATTGAAATAATTATTTTTCAATACTAAAATTTATAATTTTGAATTAATTCATGTCCGGTTTGGTTACAATTAAAATGGAAAAAGTTACAATTGAAATGTAAAAGGTTACAATTGAATAGGAAAAGATGACAATTGATTTGGAAAGGGTTACAATTGAAATGGAAAATGTGACAATTGACGTGGAAATTTTATATATAAAGACAAAACACAATAACTAAGATGGATAGACCGAATCTCTAAGAATTTGTTGTAGACAACGAATTTGTTAGTTGACAAGGTTAGTGCAAAGCATTACGCTTTATATGTTCGGTTATTTATTAATTGATTTTATTTTCAATCTAAAGAACAAAGTACATTTTTCATAAAAAGCTATTTATTTGCAAACGTTACTGTATAAATCAGGTCGCGTACATGAGAGACACTTCAATGAAAGAATGATCTCTACCCTGGATCCCCTGATGAATGAACCCTTACTATACAGGAAGCAGGCGAGCCTCAGGGCATTCTTTTATATTATTAACGCATCAGCCTCGGGACATTTGAAGCAGGCCATGAGGGCAAAGCCCTTTCCTCCGGTCGCAGAATAATTCACGTAGCTATTATACTCTATCGGGATTAAACTATGGACTTGGCCATCAACCTCATTTCAATGTCGGCAGGCGATTGTGCTGTGTAGGAAGTTCGGTTTGTCAGTGATTAATAACTGTACTTTGGTATGAATTTACTTTTGAACGAATAGCTTTTAAGTCTGGATATTTGAAAATCTAAAAGCTGGATGAAATTTTATCACAAAAGAAATCTTAATCATCCGCTGAAAAGCATCGTATATGGTTTAAAAGAAAAAAAAATTGGTATAATTTAATAAGTGACAACAATTTATAATTGTTTTTTGTTTATTTTTTTCATAGCATCATTTTGAAGAAAGTTTTTAAACTTACTGGGTGCTTGCAGTATGCAACTTTTGGTTTGTTCCACATTCCCAACGATACAGTGATGGTTTTATTTAACAGTAATATAGATTGTTAAAAGAGGATTTTTCATTTTTATGTTAAAAATGAAAAAAAATTCAATAAAATTGCGTTAATATAAGGATTTATTTAATACGATAGAAAGATAGAAAATTAATTTACATATAAAACATGTATAATTTCTACTGCTTATTAAATTAATTTTGCAGGATCAAATGATAGATACAATTTATTTCTAATTCCAACAATAAATAAATAAACATTTTATATATATATATATATATATATATATATATATATATATATATATATATATATATATATATATACATATACATACACATGTGTGCATATCATCCAAAATTGCATAACTGATAGGGGAGGCTATATGGGTAATTAAATAAATAATAAATTAAATATAATAATAATATATTAAAAAGCTTATTTATAATATAACTCCAAGAAATAACTCCAATTTTCGTTCAGTTTTCTGTTATATAGTATTTACAGTAAACACTGTATAATCTGATGTAATCTTGTCTATTTTCTTTTTAAATATTTCTTGATTCATTCAATGATTAAAAGGCTTTGATGAAAGATTCGAAAATTTATAAGGTACCTGGTCCCTAAATAAAAGAACAAGGAAAAGGGTAATAAATGAAGGGACCTGAAATAAAAAAAGTTGAGAAAGCGTATCATTACAAGATTATCCATATTTGCAACGTAAGAATTTTCTAAAATACATGGAATAAATATTTGAAGAAAAGAATAAAAGAAGGAAAGAAAGGAAAAAACCAGAAAAACAACGTTTTTTTTACCCTGAAACAATTGAAATCCTCTTAATTTAATAAAATGTATATAAAGCTATTTTATTTTGGATGGTGCTGGAGTACAGTACGTAATGTGAAATCATATCACTGACTGAGAAGAACCATAATTAATTTGTCTTTGTATGTTTATACTAACATATTAGTAAGTTATTAACATATTGCATTACATTATAACATATTACTACTTATTAAAATATAACTTATTACTAACATAAATAATTTATATTTTTGTATCAAAAAGTATTTTTTACTATTTGGATTGAGTTCTTGCCGATTAACAGAAATCCGTGTAAAATATTATTTACTGCTTAACAGATAAGCAATTATCATTTAAATCAGTTCATAGTAATTCCGTGGGTTAAATTTTAGTGTTTTAATTTTTAAACAATATAAATTTTATAATAAGCAAGTATACAATAAAGAAATTATACTTTAAATTGATTTTTACTTTAGATTGTTTATCAAACCACAAACATTTAGTAATTTGAACATTTGAGACAATACTGCGGAAGTTGATATTTTTATATAATGCCTTATAGGATATTAAATACCACGTGCTTTGGGCTTTCTGCAGGTATAGAAGTTTATATTACCTACTTCTAATTTTACTGCCTCAGCATAAAATTTAATTTAGTCAGAAGACCCTCGGAGAACCGAGAGTTATTAATTATCTGCGCCTACCTTCCAAACTAAATGAATCATCATTTAGTAAAGCTTGAAGGTTTTATTATAATTACAAGACAGCTATTTAGTTCAAAAATAGAAGAAAAGTTTTGCAATTATATGTACATATTTTCGAATATTCTTAAAGAAATTAAAGTATTATCTTAAGAATCATTGCATGATTTTATGCTTGTTATTTTCATAAATCGTTTGCTTGGAAGAAAAGTATCAAAAATCCCAAAAGTGGAATTTAACAGGAGAATCGTTTGAAGTTTGTTTATTTGGATTTATCACTGTCAATACTACTTACTTACCTTTTTGTTTTGAAAACAAAGTTATTCTTCATTTTTTGATCATATAAACATGAATCGTAAATTAAATACTGAAACTAAAAATCTGACATTTTTTCTCAAAGAAATATACATAAACGGAAGCTTCCGGAACAAAAAAGAAAGGAAAACAAAACCAAAGTATAAACTGTGGATTAGCGGACGAACCATGAACCCTTATGATTCTTTAACGAATCTATGACATTATCTCAGGCAATAAGATCGAGAATCTAGCCTCCTAAATTGAATAATTAAAGTAGTTATTTATGGGCAGCATGCTTCTCGCCTTCTCTCATAAAAGTACAATGAAATAGCTTTGATTAGTTTAAGCTAGACTTTTAACATATGAGCCGGGCAGCTCAGTATGACTATTGTGGCAGATAATTATTTATTCTGTTTCATCTACCGTGGTTCGACCCGGCTTCAGGAGACCCTCTTAGGGTCCCACCCAGCCTCTATAAAGCTAGTACCCTTAACTGAGGGAAAAATACCTGGCCGAATCACCTACTTGTACAACTGTTGACCTAGAAACAGTGCGGTCCTTAATAAGTATTGAATCCAAGACCATTGATAGCTGTAGAGGTATTTCCTTCTCACTTTGAGGTTTCAATAATTAATGGGTAATTAGTTACACAATATATAAAGTTAATTTTGTCAGTTCCTAACGCTGTCACAATGCTGATGCTGTGACTTTACTAGTCAATAGCATCAGTTTCTTTTTCGCAGAAAACCTAAAATATCTGATGTGGACACCGCTTTCTTGTACGCCTATTAAACCATAAATCGGTGGCTCAAAAAGTGATCCTGAATTTTGTTAGTAGTATCCAAAGATAGCAATATCTCAAAAACGACACTCCAAAAACGTTCATCTATTGACACATACACACACAATTATAAAAATTTTAATAAACGGTTAGTACGGAGCTTGAAACGTGATTATCCATGAAAATCTCGATTTGTGATTTATAGCACAATTCATGTTCCTCCTTTCTACGAAGGTGGGAGATAAAAAAACAACAGTTTCAGGTAACAACAATACGCAATTACAATACTTCCTCTACTGCGTACTAGAAAGTAAAATTGTAGGAAGAGGTGTTTTAAACCGTAGGATAATATTGACTATTTTGGTTGTCTCCATGGTTGGCAAGCTTTTGCTTTATAGTTACTGCAGGTGCAACGTTGTGCAAACTTTTTGAGACTATTCGGGAGCCTTTATCTTCTGGAAGATGATATGTGGAGAAGTCAACCCCCCTCTTGTTAAACTTGCCACTATCCTGCGATATACATCGGCAATTTCGGAATACAAGTTACTCTTTTTTCAGCTTGAAACCATTAGGATCTTGTCATAACGAATGAATGTAACAATTGCTGCTTAATCTTTTACATCGCTTGAATGAATGAATGGTTTAACCATTAACAGGCTGCTCATTTGTCTATTAGATTTTATAAGGGTCCGAATGTGTTTTGAGTAGTAATGGTATCACCAACCTTCAAATGTTTCCGTGGAGTAACTTTCCGTTATTATATGTCGTATTCTTTCAGTAGGTAACAAGTTCCCAAGAGATTTCTTCGTGTTCCGGGACAACATTAGAACTGTCTATGTTACTAGATAAAGATTTGGAAATCGACGGCTTTGGCATTTTAAGCAGGCGAACCCGCTGCAGAATTTTTCAGCTCACAAATGGAGAGGAAAACAAGCATTTTACACTCAACTTTAACACTTAAAATAAATAATAAAATTGTTTAATTAGAGTGGGAAAAAATCGCGTTTATAACCTTAATAATTTTTGATGTAAGCTTATTGGATGATCTTTATGTAATGTACCCCTTCCGGCTCACCAATTTTAACTAAAATCAAGCTTATTATTTATATTCATATAAAAGTCTTATTTACCAAATTTTAGATGTTTTACATTATATTATAATATAATTTTTTTATGAAAGTTTACATTAGTAAAGTACTACGGGTGATCATATAGTGACCAAAAAAGGTGGTTCACAACAAAATTTTATAGCAATCTCTAATAAAAATTGTTAACCTTCTACGGCTAACCGTTTTTGAGTTTTGCAAGATATGCACAATGGACACGTCAAAATGGATATTTCCGTTGAAATTTGAAAACCGAAAAGTTTCGCGATAACAAGACTTCTTTTACTGCGTACAAGGCTTTGAATTATAGATAGAACAACCCAATCACTATACCATTTTTTGCCTCTGTTTATAGTCACAAAAGGAAATTTGGGGCTGAGAGATGATCGAGCAACACTGGTGTGAAGCAGAAAATATTTTATCTCCTTAATTCTATTCTCTAACCTCTTCAGTTGCTTTCAGAATGCGAAAGTGAATGTAATGTGCTTGAATATTTTTATTGACGGCCACTGCCTAGTGCTCAACAAAATCTATACCAGTAAGACTTATGTTTTGTATGTCATATATAAAACATAAGTCTTACTGGTTTTTACTAGTTTCGTAGGAAAATTCTTAAGTAGCTACGAAGTGACCATTATAGCAATGGACTAACTATTAAAATCACGAACAATTTATTTTTATTTCCTAACTACAAAAGGTAGGGTAGCCAGAAATATTAAAAAAGTGTCCTTAAAAATCAAAATTTCCACTCGCGTTTTTCATTTCTATACTGAACCCATGTTTTTTTAAACCATATTCATGGAGTCAGTCACTCCTTAGTCGTATATGCCACTCTCTAGAAGAAGATCTTATCAGCCAATCAATTAAAAAAAATCGATAACAAGACAACTACGATATTAAATGTTTGGCTGCTTAAGAAAGTTGTCGAGGAGCATTTTCTAAAGGCAATAGAAATTAAACTTCATATCACTTGACTTTAATTTGACCGGAAAGTGTGATTACTAAATAACACCAAATTTGGAGAATAACTCAGTTACGAGATAGCACGTATGGCTTTATATCGTCATATAAGTTCAAACATTGCCTAACTCAGTTTTGAATGAAAATTAAGTTGGGTATCCGTTTTTTTATGCCCGACCGAAACGTAACCATACCAACGAGATGCAACCACCAGAAGCCTTTTTGAAGTTGAAATATACAATTAATTATAAGAAGAGAAGGTCATTAACAACTAAATTAGCCAATTTTTTGTACCTCTTTTAAAGTTGAGAGAATTGAGTTAGGAGGTGCTAGAACTTAAGTCGATATAATATTTATATTTTTACAAAGCATATTTAAACATGCTGCGATCTTTTGCAGCTGTGGTTGAGTAAATGTTACCACAAAAATCTTTGACTTATATTAAGCACTTCCTTGTCTAGGGTCACATTTGGTGCTTTTGACAAGTGCCCTGTTTCTTAGTTTATTCCTGCTCCATTTGTTACTGTCCTGCCAACTATATAAAATCATTTCCACTGTCCTCCTCTACCGTCTCTCCCACCCATTAATTCTCGACTTAATTTGTACATTTAGGTCTTATATTTTAAGTTCCTGTATCTTTTGATTCAGTAAGGAGTCGAGTAGAGAGTCTGTACCAGTATGTATTTTAAAGATAAGACAGATGGATGGCTGTAGGTCGAAAGAAGTAGTCAGATGTCATAATGTAACATATCGACTGTATACTTGCAAAACTTCTTAAGTGTTTCGAACAAAATTGATCATGCGTTAAAAAAAAATTCCAATCTGGGGCTTTCTAAACTGGCCAGCTGGTCATAGAAAAGTGATTACTCAAAAATGACGCAGTCCATTTACTTTAATAAAAATGGGACTTAGAGGTTTTCCAGGTATACTATCGATATTTTACAAATAAAAGTACATGCTTAGAACTATGCTGCGGTATATTCGTTAACTATGGAGGAATTTTCTCTCGAAATACTCGCGTATCTGTGTGGCATGTTCTTAAAGTTTCATCGTCTAGAAAGCAAGAGGTTTCTAAAAATAGGGCAATACAGAACATTTAAGATAAAATTAAATACAAAAAAAAATAATTTTTAAAACTAATCATTCTTCATTAATTAAGTAAGTCCATGCTCCTTCTTCGTTAATTATTTGCGTATGTATAATTCCTGAAACGTCTAGGACTTCTATCATATTAATAATTATTTTTCTAACCGGAAGAATAGCTTCTTTACAATGCAGCTCTGCGTTAATCATCACTAATCTTTTCCGAAATATTTCCATAGTCCATCAACGATAACATCTCCATTTTATGAGCTATCTTAAGGAAAAGTTATGTCTGTAAAGACGAGCCCCTGTAAGAAACTCCATGTTTCGGTGCTATATGCGGTTAATATTAGGGCATATTCTGGAAATGATGGGAGTTCATGCATAATTCACGAAGCAGCCAGGAAACTTTTTGACATCTCGTCAGTCTCGATATGTCTTATCAGGGAAATAACTCCCCGGAAATTAATTTTATTATAAAATACCCTTAGGAATCTTGCCTCATCTGAGTCTAAAATATTTCCTCCCTACTTGAGATACATTAAGTCCCTTGAGATACAAAGTATTCGTGAGATATGTTAAGTCTTTATGAGCGCTTTTACTAGTTCAAGTTTCATCTGATATGAAATTGAGGAATATATACTTGTTTTAAAAGTTGGAATTATATTCGTTTATTTCAATAAAAATTAAGTTTTTGAAATTTGCTGTTTCTGTTGTGACTATATCAAATTATGATGTTTTGATAAATAAAGAATTATATTCCTTACTTAACCATTATTGCAGATTATTGCAAGTCAAGAATTTTTGATGACAAAAACAGTATATTTAAAATTTCTCACTATATACCTCCTTATTTGATAAGTCTAATTTATTTGAAAAAGATAATTTCGTAATGTTGTCAATCATCATATATTCACAGTTATAATTTTCAAATATCTGATGCATATATTATCTACTTTATGGTTAGGAATATTTCTTTCCATATTATTTTTCTGAGTTGCCTTAACAATTTTCGCGATTTTACAAATAACTAATAACATACTACATAAATTAAATTTATATATATATATATATATATATATATATATATATATATATATATATATATGTATATAAAAGTTAAGTTGGGACTTACGACTTACATTAGTATAGCCACTAATTCCAAACCAGCATTATAAACATTGTAAATTGTATGTATAGAGGATTAGAATCTGAATAAAGTTAGTGTTTAACCAGCCTTCCTGTGAGTACTTTATCTCCCCATTTCCTCTTTTTTTTTATGTTTCGTGCGTCGAAGCTCTTAAGTGGTGCCGAAACCCGGGATCTTTTTTAGCAGTTCGCAGTGAGAATTTTTTTCTTTTCCTTTTTTTCTTACGGAAGAATATTTAGAGTTTGTTACTTATCAATTTTTATTTCTATTTTTTCTCACTTTTTAAAAAAAAAAAAAAAAAAACATGAATGAACAAGGACAAAGAGAGATCCTTAGGCCAGCAACGTTAACGCTGGAGCCTTCACAGCCAGAATCGGTGAATCCCGAATTCCCGCCATTGTCATCAGCAACTCTAACAATGGCGCGGGCGGACTTAGCTGCGCAGGAGGCGAATAGAATCGAGGAGGAGACGAACGAACTAGAAAAAATGAAGCTGAAAAAGGCAAACGCACAAGATATCAGAAGAGAAATTTCCGACTTACAGAAATTTAACGGAGATGTGGGGGAGTTAAATCATTTTCTCAAAGGCGGGGACGGGATTATGAACAGCATACAATCCCAGGTAGCAGTAGATCTTTTAGAAGAATCAGATGCCAAAAGGTTACGGGTGGCCCTAGCACGGCGGGTCAGAAGGAGCGTCCTAAACCTGATTCAAGCGGATGAGGATACCGTGTGGCAGGTAATTAAGGAAAGACTGAAGAAAGCCTATGGAGGGGGGCGATGGGCCCCAGAAGAAGATATGCTTCAAATGTTCCGAGACATAAAGAGAACGAACCAGACAAACGGTCAGTACGCTGCAGGTCTCCTCGTGAAGCTAAATAGGATAAACGAGAAGTTGCGAGAGGTAATGGACACAAGTGCAGTCGAGGCGTGGATGATATTTATGACCACGGTACTGAAGGTACAGTTAGCCAGGGATACGGGGAGGAAGGACGGTCTACCCAGAGATAAATCATTTATAGAATGTGCACAGGAAATGGTAGACGCGAGTGCACGTGACGAGGAAGAGAGAGAGGAGGTTGAACCAGGGTGGAGTAGGGTGTCTTACCGAAGAAACGAGGCAGGAAGGAATAGAGTAAGACAGGATCTGAGAAGAAGGAGAGAGGGAGAGTTTGGGAGAAAAGAGAAATTACCGAGAGAGAGAAGGCAATTTGTGGACAGGAAGAATGGCAGAAGAGATGAAAGGAAGTGCCATGAATGTGGCAAGACAGGGCACTTGGTAGCTCAGTGCCCGCGTACGCGGTGTTTTGAATGCCATAACGAGGGACATATGGCCAGACAATGCCCATATATACGGCGCAGGGAACACGAGCGAGGAGAACCAATGGAGATCAACGCTCAACGAATGTGGCGGAGGAGCAGAATACCGTCGGAATCGGCCAGATCTTCAGAGACTTCAGGGTCCGAGACGGAGAGCAGCGAACCCGGCGGCAGGGGAACCCCCGGAGGAAGGAGCAAGCAACGGAGTGCAGGGCGGCGAACAGAGCAGGTAAAGAGAGAATGAGGATCGTGTGAACGGAGGGGCAACCTTCTTTGTGTGAACAGTGTTGTAAAGAAGTGTGATCGGTTGCCTGTTATAGAGTTTTGTAAAGGGTGGAAGTGTTTGGTAGACACAGGAAGTTCCTGTACATTAGTGGGTAGGGATAACTTGGAGTTGTTATTTAAAGGAAAGAGTAAGCCAGATGTGAGACCATGTCAATGTAAAGTGGTCACTTTGAGTGGGCCCTGTACGATAGAGGGGGAAGTTGACTTACCCTTAGGGAAGTGGGGAATGAAGGAAGGGGTAATGACGCTGCATGTTGTGGAAATCATGCCGCGTGAGTATGGGGGAATTTTGGGATGCGATTTGTTTAGCAAATTAGGGGGGAAGATCCGTAGTTCAGGAGGTCAATGGGTAATTAGGATCGGGAAAAAGAGGTACGAAACGTCGCAGGACGCGAAGGGGAGTGTTAGGTGTGTTGGGGTAATCACCAAAGGTGCAGATTGGAGGCAAAGCGTGAGGGAGGAATTCACGGATATTTTTTTTCGCGAGGGAGACCCACTGAGCGCGACGGGAGAGACTCTCCACGAAATCAATTTGAAATCCGACAAGGTTACCTACGTGAAGGAGCGGAGGTACCCACAAGCATTGAGGGGACACATTCGTGAGGAAATCGAGGAGCTAAAGCGTCAGAGGATCATCGTGGATAGTACTTCGCCCTTTAATAGTCCACTATGGGCAGTCAAGAAGAAACCCGTCGACGGGGAAACAAAGGAGCGCTATAGGGTAGTTGTAGACTTCCGGCAATTAAATGAAAACACGCTAGATGAGAAATACCCCATTCCTAGGTTGGAGAACATCTTGGACAGACTGGGTGGAGCATCGGTGTTTAGCACACTTGATCTGAAATCAGGATATCATCAAATTCGCATGCACCCCAGAGATCAAGCCAAAACAGCGTTTACATTCGAAAGGGGGCATTATGAATTTACCCGTATGCCGTTTGGCTTAAAGAATGCACCCATAACGTTCCAAAGACTGATGGACGAATTAAGATTACGCCAGAGATCGAGGCGAATATCAGGAAGTGTATGTTGCGGTTACAAACGGAACCAGTCCTCGCATTCCCAGATTTTTCCAGACCATTTTCAATCACTACGGATGCCCGTGAATATGCACTGGGGGCGGTTTTATCGCAGGAAGGCGAGAGGGAGGAAAGGCCCGTGGCATATGCGAGCAGGAGGCTTACGGACGCGGAGTCCCGGTATAGCGCACTTGAACGAGAATTGTTAGGGGTTGTGTGGGCAGTGCAACACTTTCGGCCGTATGTATTCGGAAGAAGGTTTAAAGTGCACACAGATCATGGTCCTCTGTTGTGGGTGGGCAATTTGAAAGAGTCCTCGGCGAGAGTCACACGGTGGAAGGAGATTCTGAGTCAGTACAATCTCGAAGTAGTGTACAAACCGGGAAAGGAGAATGTCGTAGCTGACTGGTTATCTCGCGCGTTACAGGTAAACATGATGGAGACAGAGGTGGGTGAAGCATCGGGAGACCTACAAAGGTTCATGCGGGAATGGACGCCAGACGGGGAAGGAGAACGCGGGGCTGACCGCCAAAGCAATGGGGACCCCTCGGATGACGAGTCAGGGGACGAGAGACCAGCAGAGATGGAGGAACTTGACGAGATAGTTAACGACAAGACTCGACAGGTCATCTGGAAAACAAGGACTACGGGGCTGGTAAAAATGGACTTCTCCAAATATGATAGGCATACCATCGTCACTATTTGGTCCCAACCGGGAGTCAAGGAGGAGCAAATCTGCCGAGTATTAAAGGACGCATCCAAGGTAGGCGCGACCCATTATTTATATGTCGGCAACGCGGCGGTGTGGGAAAAGATCCGTGTCTTATGGAGGACTGAAAAAATAGGGATAGACAGGACTTTTATTCGTTGTCGCTCTATCGTGGAGACTATTCGCGATCACGAACAGCAAAAAGAGGTAACGATTGCATACCATCAAGGGAAGACAAACCACCGAGGAATCAACGAGACGTTGGCGGCCTTGAAAAGAAGGTATTATTGGGTAGGGATGCGGAAAACGGTAGAAGAGGTAATGAGGAGCTGCCACATTTGCCACACGGCTAAGTATGACCGGCACCCCCCTCTCCTCCTCCCCCTCTGTAGGACTACAAACAGAGACGAGGACACCTACGGTACCGTTAACGGACCTCCAAGTTGATACCTTTACGTGGAGAGGGTTTGAATGGGTGACAGTAGTGGACACCTTTAGCAAGATAGCGATGGCCCACCCCGTGAAGGAAAAATCGGCGGCATCGGTTTGCAGCGCCCTCCAAACATGGTTCCAGTTTTATGGGGTGCCAGATACGATCTCCTCGGACGGGGGCAGGGAATTCGACAACGCCCAGTTACGACAAGAGACGAAAAGGCTAGGAATTTCGTGGCACTGGAATACGGCCGGACATCCCAAAAGTAGGGGGGGGATCGAACGGCTCCATAATACCCTGGGTGAACATCTCCGAGTATTCCACGCAGACAAGGGGTTGGAAGCAGACGAGGCGATGCCCCGAGCCATAGCAGCGTATAACCATTCTATACACATGGCTACTGGGTTTTCCCCTTTCGAGGCCCTTTTTGGTTTACGCGCACGAAGGAGGGACGAGCGAGATACGACCGTGGATGAGGACATGGCGGAAAAACTAGCCGTGAATAGAGTAGAAATCGAGAGAATGTGGGGGAAAGCACATGGGCGAATGGTAGCGGAAAAGAGTAAGAGAGTAGCGCGGGAGAACGAGGGTGTAAAGGATATTATGGGTAATATGAAAATAGGCACTATAGTTTACAGGAGAATTATGTCGAATCGCGCAAAGGAAGTTCTGAGGTATGAGGGCCCATTCAAAGTGATTACGATTAGGGAGCACAATCTCTTCACTATTCAGAGTCTGGAGGAGCCCAGGAAACGGAGGACTGTACATATCGAGCAACTTAAGGTTCCAGTGGGAGAACCCAGACCATAAAAGTGTATTTATTTGTATTATACGTTTTCTGGAAGAAAAACATGTATTTTTAGTTTTTGTATATAGAGTTTTGAGGAAGTGCCTTAGGTTATATTTTGTATACTATGTGAAGTAGATTAAGTTAGTATTATGTTAATTTTTATATATAGGTTAAGTTGTAATTTTTGGTTATTTACTTTTGTTTGCAGTTTGGTTTTTTGTTTTTGTTATTGTTTGTTTTGTTTTGAGTTTACGAGGATGTTCGTAAACTGGCAGGGGGGAATTAAGTTGGGACTTACATTAGTATAGCCACTAATTCCAAACCAGCATTATAAACATTGTAAATTGTATGTATAGAGAATTAGAATCTGAATAAAGTTAGTGTTTAACCAGCCTGTGAGTACTTTATCTCCCCATTTCCTCTTTTTTTTTATGTTTCGTGCGTCGAAGCTCTTAAGTTATGTATATATATATATATATATATATATATATATATATATATATATATATATATATATATATATATATATATATAGATATATGTATATATACATATATATACATAATACTATATAAATTGTGTATATATATATATATATATATATATATATATATATATATATATATATATATAATACTATATAAATACATACATTTATTTTTATTTTATTTTAATTTTTGTTTTGTTATTTAAATTTTCAGCTTTTTTTTTTTTTTTTTTATGTAACCTTATAAGATAATTAACCTTATACATATTTTTCAATGTAATTTTATGTAAAAGAGAGAATATGTGTAGTATGCCTTTAAAAGGCATGGGACATGTATACATAATAAATAAACTATCTCTTTATGGGGTTATCTTAAAGGGAAAAAAGTAAAAAAAATAAAATATATATATATATATATATATACAGTTTTTGTAAAAAAAAATTGTGTTTTATTTTTTAAATACCTCAAATTGTTTCTAGTCCCTTCCTACTGCATGCATTTCAATTTCCATCTCTTACGAATATTTTCTAAGAAAACATCTTATAATTCTTTTCTTCAAATATTTATTCCATGTAGTATTTCAGAAAATTCTTACGTTGCTAATATGGATGCTCTTGAAATGATACGCTTTCTCAGCTTTTCATTTCAAGTCCTTTCATTTATTTGCCTTTTCCTTGCTCTTTTATTTAGGGACCGGGTAGGTTATAAATTATAGACAAATTTTCTGAATCTTTCATAAAAGTCTTTTATTCATTGAATGAATTCAGAAATATTTGAAAATAAAATAAACAAGTTCATATCAGGTGTTACTATTAAAAGTACAATTAAACCATCATTTTCACAATATTACATAGTGAAATATTAAATGGACACTTCTTTCCAGCGGAAACTTATCTCTGCGTGCAATATTTAAATATCCTGGTTTGGAAGTTTAGAAATTTACACGTCTTTGGAACGACACCCTCTAACGGACGCGGAAAACCAAATTATCGTTACCGAGAGATAAATTGACCTCCCTAAACGGACATTTACAAAATGTTGAAAATAAAGAACACCATATCGTCATTGACACCGTGAAACCTTCTATGTGACCAATTTTATCTCCTATGTACTTTTGAAAAACAATCATATGGAAAAATATCGTAACCATGATTTAAAATTGATTTCAAAAGAAACCTCCAATTGCCATTGTTTATGGCATTCACAACTGTTGCCGCTAGAAATCACCCATGAGACATTGTCATTACATATCTTGAAGTTATTTTTTTAAATGAAAAAATAGTTGTCTTTCATACTATAAAAAAAAAAAAACCAAAAGAAAGGTACAATTTATGTTCTAGTATTCCATTCCACTTATTTTCATTCCAATTTATTCCATCACACTTAATTCTATTCCACTTCATTCATTCCATTGCTCAAAACAATACCAAAACGGTTGTCGTTTTTATAATGGGAGACGGTTCTATAAAAAACGAATTTATAGAAGCAACATGACGAAATGTACAATTTAATCCCCAAATTTATTTATGGTCTCTCATGAAACAGAAATAGTGAATTGATAGAAAAAAAATCAACAGAAATTAGATTTTTATTAAAGTCAAATTTGATAGTTTCACTTTATACCATTCCACTACTTTTCATTCCTCTTCAATCCATTCCACTTCACCCCATCCCTATTCATTCCATTGCTCAATTTTTCTACCTTTAAATTAAATTATAACAAAACGGAAGTCTTCCACACTATAAAATATGATTTTGGAAAGGAACCGAAAAGAAAGGCACCAGATCCACTAAGTGAGGGTTTGCCATGAAAAAGAAATTGTGAGTACAAAGGAAAATAAACAAACAGAAATTAGATTTAAAAAAAAAAAAAAGGTGTAATATTTTAGTTCTAGTTCATTTCAATCCCTTTCGTTAAATTCATCTTCTTTCAATTCTACTTCATTCCATTCCAACTCACTTTATTCCGTTCTAATTTGTTCCATTCCAATTCATTCCATTCCAGTACATTTTATTTGTCAATTCACCTGTCATTACATTATAAAAAAAAATAAAATAGCAGAGATAGTATGAAGGAGAGTACAATTTAACCCACAAAGTGTTTATCATGAAAAAGAAACTGAATTGAAAGAAGAAGAAACAAACAGAAATTGGAATTTTTTATTTGTCAGTTCCACTTAATTCCATTCCAATTCATTCTATTCGTCAATTTATGTATCAAATTATGCATTAAAATATTTACAATAATTCTGCGCTGCTTAAGTAAAGGGGAACAAGTAATTTTTCTGCGACAGTGGGATAAGTTACATTTTTTTCTTTATAATGAACGTAACCATTCAGAAAAAGGATATAAGGCAATGAAATAGTGTTCAGATTCCATGTGAACATTCTTTCATTGACGTACAAAAAAAGGCCACGTTCCAGTTAAGTCTGGTATAAATACGGAATATCGAATCGAACATTAAATGTTCTGTAGGTATTAACCAGTCTCGTCAAAAGGAAGGGAAACAAAATCAGTCTTGATTTTGTTCTCTGTCCCATCGCTCTACGTTTGTTGATGAGACCACCATTTGGTGAAATCTTCAAATTATTTAACGAATCTTAACAGTATTTTTATATAATATATAGGTATACATACTTAATCCTAGTTTGCTATTAATCCATCTCAATTTCGTCATAAAATCAATTAAGTACTTATTTTAAGTATTTCCACCATTAGGGCCATTCACACTAAATCATATAATTAAAATGTTAAGCAATCTTTATTTAGGAGTAATCATTCTATATATTTTTCTTGTAATTTACTGAACCATTAAAAATTAAGTATTTGTACATTGAATCTTTTTATCTGTTATCAAATAATTATTCACGTCAAACATTTTTTATTTAATGATTTTAATTTCATTTTCATTATTCTGAACTATATTTATTAATTGTAGATATTTGATTGTTCATATATGAGGAGGAATTTATTTTGTTCTTATTTGAAATAAAATTATTAACTAGGGAATAGATTTTCTTGTTCCATTAATATGGTTTTGACTCCTATGTATATTATCAAATATATTTTACAAATCAAGAACGACAAGGAGTTAAATTAATTATTTTTCCCTCTTTATTTTGAATTCTCTCCTATTGATAAACATTAAGAATGCTAACTGGTATTACTGAATCAGCTTTTTTTCAACACAATTTTTTATTTTATGACAGTTATTATATTTCGTAAGAGTATTTATTATATTGTGGGCATGTCGCTAGAATGAATGGCGACTCAATGGTAGTGAAGATGGTGAACCAACCAAGAAAATACTATTGGGGTGTGGGCGAAAAAAGGAAGTGAGGGCGGCCACGATTGAGATGGAAGCCGATGCCCAAACACTTCTGGACACAAGAGCTTGGCCGACCCTTGCGCAACACAGAGGAATGGAGGTAACGCCTTGATGTGGCGAATGTGACCCGTGCTGGGTTTTAGTGTCTGTGATGATGATGATGATGATTTATCATTTTGTAGCAAATGAATAATAAATTTTAATTCTGTATATTAGACGCCTTCTCAAAGGACTCATAGGACTTGACGTGACTGGTTTCGACGGATCTAAGCGTATCAAGATGAGAAGTTACATTATTATTAGTGTTATTTCTAATTATTATAAGGATAATTAATTAATTCATTTTGGAATATCTGAGTTTTGACTTTATAATTTTTATTAAATCTGAATTGCGATCATTGAACTATTGTATACAGTAGATATATGGTTGACTCGACTGGCTTCACTTGATTGATTTGACGTGACAGACTGACGGGACTGACCTAGACCCATCATGGCGCTACTGACCTGGTGTGAGGGGACACTTAGAGTAAAGCCCCTCATAGCTTTATAAAACCAGCTTGTTTGGGATTATACAGTTCACGATACTGTTTGTATTTAGTCTCTTTAGACCTCAATTATTTTTTTGTTTTTTAAATCATTGTGGTTGATATAGACAGGGATTTATAGTTGATTACATAATAAAGTAAAATGATATGATTTAAGTTATTTAATTTAATATGATTTAAGATATTTAAGTTAAGTTGTCTTATCTGAGTTTGATCGCCCTAGGGCTCTTTTCATTGCTTCTATTAAATTAAAAAGTGTAGAAATATTTTGGTGAATACTCGACATTTGAAAGTCTGGTATAGATAAACACCACCAAAGTTTCGTGGGATTAACAGAATATTATCCCAAACTGTGTAAAACTCGTGTAACACGCACTGTATCAACTTCGGAGGACGATTTGCATATAAGCTAATATCGTAGGTCCACTGTTCTGTTCGGCTGGTGCAGCCTTATGTGTAAAATTTAGATTGTTGACTCATGTGAGATTCCGTTGTTATTGTAGGACTTTGCTTGGGTTTTATTGTTTCTACTTTGTATCAGACCGTTAGTATTCTAAATATATAATAGATCAGCTCACTAGAGGCCAGTCAGGCACAGCTGTATAGAGGCCTTCCGTAAAACGTAGACAGTTTAGGTTCAGCAATTGAATGAGGCTGAACACTGGCCAGATCAAGTTATTCATGCTATTATCAAATATCGATATTGATATAGAACATAATGTACTTGAGAAAAATATGAGACTGATTTTTCTTTCTGTACTAACCCTTAATGGTACATCATTCCCATGATTTCATATTCAATTTGTTATTAGGATATGCTAATTAGAGTCTAAAAACAATGCTTTAAGGCATATGGTGATTTTGTATTGTGTATTATAGCTACAGTGTCATGTTTGTATTAACCAGTGTGCGTATATTGTATGTTTTTATCTTATAAACTTTTTTATTACCTATGAACTCTGTTGATATATCAATTACTTCAGTTATCGTCCTATGCTTGGCTAGTGCGGTTGCAGACTGAACCTCCAGAGAGCAGATCAGATAAGCTTTTTTTCACATTTTTTATTTATTATATATAAATATATATATATATATATATATATACAAAACTAAATTCTTATCTTTTTTATTTGTAATATTGTTTAATTATCACTTTTCTTTAAATTTCGTTAAATTTTTATTTTATTTATTTTCTGTTTAATTCAGTTGAAAAATGGAGGATCCTCCCTCCGGAACTCCCCTTCCTCCTCCGAACTCTCGAGCCCGTTAACAAAGAAAAGAAAATGTGCTTGGGGACGAATTAAATTTCCCCCGTACAAAATTATTCTCCAAAGGGCAGAAAACATAATGCCTACATATTTGATTGCAAAAAGACAATACCAAGAAGACTTAAAGCATCCTCCCCATTTTTTATTCATAAAGTTATAACAAATCTGGTAGGCAATGTAAATAATGATAACAAATTAAGAGATGGATCTTTATTGATACAAACATTAACTGGTCAGCAATCTAGCAAACTATTATCCAACAAATATCCAGTTGAGATAACAGTCCATAATACCTTAAATTACAGCAAAGGCGTGGTACGAAGTTTTGATTTTCAATATATGGAACTAGAGGAAATAAAAAAAGGAATTAACACCATTAATTAAGGACATAGTCAGGATTAAATAAAAAAAATATGGCAACGAAATATTAACCCATAATTACATATTAACATTTCATACTCCTAAACCTCCAGAATCATTACAAATTGGTTATGAAACAATTAGAGTGCAGCCATATATTCCTAACCCATTACGTTGTTTTAACTGTTTAGGTTTATCTCCTCCCACGACAGTATGCAAAAAAGAAGCTCAGTGTAGTGTTCAGTGTAGCCAACCTAGACATGGAGAAAATATTAAATGTAAACAACCGGCTAGATGCGCTTACTGCAATGGTTCACATAATGCCCTTGACCGCTCGTGTCCCGTGTTCAAAATACAAAAAGAAATCAAAGCCATACGAATTAATAATAAAATAGCTCTAAATGAAGCTAAAAAAATATATATAGAAAAAAATCTTACCCATTTTAATAGATCTTTCGTAGAAATTGCCTAAACCAATTAAACAATCGAAAAAAAAGGTGTAGCAATTCAGGCCAATATTTTATATTATTTTTCGGAAAATAAAAAGTAACAGAAACAAACCCATCCAGCCCGGCTGTAGAATATCGTAAACAAACCAATGTTAATTTTATTGGATCCCAGACGGCATCGGTGGGATCTATTATCTCTGGGCCACCTTCACCAGCCCCGGGGCCTAATAGATTGCCTATCCCCACTCCTTCGCATTCCCTCTCCTCCGTCTCTCCCCAACACCCTAATCCGACCCAAATTCGTTCGATTCGTTAGCCAATAATGAAATGAACGAGGAAGGTATCGTGTTTCAAAAAAAGAGAGGAAGACCAAAGAAGAAACAAAATAATAAAGCAAATAACACATAATTAAATTTATTTTTAAATCACATTCAATTTTTTTTTTCATTTCATTTATTTTTCTTTTCTTTGATAATTAATAAATATGTCCTTTCTTCAATGGAATTGTAACGGATTAAAAATACATTTTAATGATCTTAAAATTTTGATCAGAGATATAAACCCGTTCTGTATTGCCCTTCAGGAAAACAATTTTCTAAATCACGAAAAAAGAACTTTAAAAAACTTCAATATTTACAGGAAAGATGGCCCTACTACAAACCATGGCTATCATTAATAAATCCCAATAAACACTCACTTGCAAGCTGCAGCTGCTAAAATTCATCTTAATTTCACTTTCTCCGTCTGCAATTTATACCTACCGCAAGATCGTTCAGTAAATAAGCAGCATCTCTTAGACATATTTATTCAATTACCACGTCCTGTCCCCTTTATATCTCTCACAATCCTCAATGGGGCTCTCAAAATATTAACAAGCATGGTAAGATAATATAAAATTTTATTGAACTCTCTGATCTACTCCTACTTAATACGGCACAGCCTACCTTCCTCAGTTCTAGTTGCGGGACATTTCCAGGTATAAACTTTACCAGGTATTGATGCGTTCCAAAATCGACTACGGTTCATTCATCTAAGGCTCTGCCCATTCACATGTGCTAGCTAAGCTGGACACTGTCCATCATGCCGGACTCCGAATCGCGACTGGAGCATTTCGAACTAGTCCCACTCTTAGCCTATTATATTATCTGTTATATAGACTCTCACCTCAATTTCTTAGGAGATCAAAATTAGCTATCACCTATGCTTCAAAATTATACCCACAGCAAAGACATCCCACCCACAAATATATTTTCGGTGCTAAGTTTTCCACTTCAATATTCTTTCTCCCTCTTTTCGACAAAAACGAAATTCAACGCTTCCGTTATCAGAAAGAATATCCTCATCTGTATCTTTCCTTAAAACCATAGCGCTTAACGAACTCGAAAATAATAATCCGCCTTGGACCCACCAACGTCCAAAAAAATCCTGGATCTCGCCAAATATTCCAAAAATAATACCGAACCATCTAAATACAAAGCCCTCTTTTCCCGCCTTCTCAAAAACATACCGGGCGCCTTTATAATCTATACCGACGGATCTAAATCAGACTACAAAATCTAGGTATGACGGTAAACTTTATATGGGTTCCTAGCCACATAGGAATTATAGGAAACGAACTTGCCGACTAAGCCGCAAAAGAAGCACTCACGCTAACTGGACGGGGTAAAGCATTTTTAACTCCAACAGATCTAAGAAACCCCTTTCCCCTACCCCCTCCGAAAAGAATATTAAAGATAGATGGTAGTCTATGTGGAATGAAAGCCCACCGAATAAATTAAAAATAATAAAAAAAGAAGTAAATCCAACCGCAAATGTCGTAGAGAAGAGGTCATATTAACTAGATTGAGAATAGGTCTTAAGAGACTTACTCCTACCTCATCACAAAACATGCACCACCGAAATGCCAGTATTGTAACAACAATATCACAATAACCCATATTCTTCAGGAATGCCAATATTTCATCCCAAAGCTCAATAGTTTTGGTTTGAACACTGATCTATCAACAATTCTCAGAGATGACCATATAACTATAGAATCAGTATTCAAGTTTTTGAAATCGAAAAACCTATGATCAGAGATATGACACAGAATTAGATAGATAGTAGATGACTAGGATGAAGGGGTTAGTTACCAAATCCTTTTGTGTGTGTGGGTGTGTGTGTATGTGTATGGGTGTAGAGCAGTTTTACGCCACAAAACACGAACGAATATCAATTATTTACATAGCATGGTTAAATAAAATATAATTAAACAACTTACAATTCAAACTTCGAAATTAAAAAAATAAAATTAAAATAATCTTCAAGATCTTGGTCCTACAAATTGAACATTAGTATTGACCGTTTTGAAAATAAATCACAATAAGTTACTATACAGTAAGAGAAATAAATTGATGACGTTTTAAAAATTATAAAATAATAATTTATGTTAAAAATGCACATAATTTATTTAAATTTGTCTGTTAAAACATAAATCAAAAATTATTAATTTGATTAAATAAATATGCAATTAATATATCAAACAGACTAGTACTTAGCCAGTAAAACTCAGCACACAGATATCTAAAAAATATACCTCTTGATAGCTGAACACACACCGGTCGAATATTCAACCATAAACGGCATAAAAGGTTATCTTCGACCTTCTGCAATCATCAGTAGCATCTAACTTCGGTAAGAAGCCCTAAATAATAGTCTGACAGGGCTTAAATGCCGAATTTTCAGAATGTCTTCCCCTAAAGTACCTGTAATTTTGTTTATTTGATATATTTAACCGTCTTTCGGTTGTTAGCTGTAACAACAATGAATAAACATAAGCTTTGAAAGAATTTGATAATTAATTAAAGGAGAAAAAAAGGAAAATTATTTGTCCGGATATACGAATAGTAATACAGGTGTATAATCAACCATTAGAAAGCTAAATATTATAGAAAAATTAATACTTAACATATTAAATCGTAGAAGTAAATAGAGTGACGAAAGCAGCATAAATTCAACAGATGTGACGGAAAGAAAAATATATGATAATTAGATGTTTTAAATGAATATGTTCTACCTCCAAAACATTTTACTTCGACTCCAATGTATGGAGATACAGTAAGGGGAAGTATTGCCATCGTGAATAATTAAGAAATTGCTGTAGTGAAACGAGCGAGGTTTATAATTGTTAATTCCGTTCATATCTATTGTTAAAATAATATTCTTCAAGTTTATTTCGGTGTCGGTAAAGAATGGGTCGGCTTAAACGGTGATAACTAGAGTGACTTTTAATATTTCACTAACGCAACTTGAACAGAAATTAATTTTCACTTATCGCAGGGTGTTACCAAGTGTAAGTTTTGTGATGCGAGCACCGCACCAGATTTTTTATGTATCGTATAGTGAGAAATTTGGTTCTCAATTATTGCAGGAATTATGCACCAAAGTAGCAACTTCTTTCTACGGGATAGTTTCCCTTAAAACTAAGTTTAAGCAAGTAGGTATCAAAGTAAAATGTAATGAACACACATAGGCGTGCGCAGCATCCTTTTTTAGAGGGTGCACGAATCTTAGTACCGGGAGTTTCTTTCATATGTTATATAAATTAATAAATTTATAACCAATCATTTACTATTCATAATAAAACATACAAAGTAGTTAATTAATAAAAGTTCTATTTTATATTTGGCATTGGAGTTAGGTCAAATATAAGAAGCCTGATCACCTTCCTTACTAAAATTGTAGTGAGGAAGGGGATCAATTGTAGTTATGCCAGCGTCTTTCAAATCCTCTCTAACTTCGGCAATCCACCTCATATTCTTTATACTTTCAATGTATTCCAAGATCTGTTTTGCCAATCGGGTGTCTGGCATTCTCTTGATATGACCATTGAATTGCAGTCGACGTTTCAGCATATCGTGTATTATGTTGGATTTCTGTTCGGTCTCCTGTCTACTCCGCAACCGGTATCCTTCTTCTGTCTTTTTGGGTCCTAGAATTTTCCTGATGATTCTTCTCTCCAGTTTCTTGATGTTTTCTAGTTCACCTTTTCGATTCATTACCAAGGTTTCAGATGGGTATAGAATTTCTGGTTTGATGACCGTGTTATAATGGCTCACTTTGGTGTTAAGTGATAGGCATGACTTACTGTAGATGTTCCCAGTCTTTCAGAATGCTCTGGTCACCTTTTGTTGTCTCTGTTCGTGAGCGGCCTTCTCTATCCCATTGGCCTGTATCATCTCTCCGAGGTATTTAAATTTGTGAACCCTCTTGATATTCCCATATTTAGTTCCCATAATTTTCGGTGCGTCTTTCTGGTTCGACATATACTCTGTTTTCTGGAAAGAAATGTAGTCCGATCTTTCCAGCCGTCTCATTCAGAATCTCGATCTGTTTTGCTGCTGTTTCTATGTTGTCTGTAAGTATTGCTAGATCATCGGCAAATGCCAGACAACAAATATCTATTCCCTTGTTCTTTCTTCCTAATCTAATGGGTTTGTTGCGCCTTCAGTTCCTTTTCCCATTCGCTGATCACTTTGTTAAGTACTATATTGAATAGTATTGGTTACAGACCATCACCCTGTCTTACTCTCTTTCTAATTTCGAATGAATGTGATAGTTCTACCATGAATTTGATCTTGGATTTGGTGTCTGTTAGTGTCTGTTTGATGAGGTTCGTTGTCTTCTCTTCAAGGCCTCTTTCCTCTAGTTCTTGTATCAGTGACAGTCTGTCTATAGAATCGTAGGCCTTTTTGAAGTCTACGAAAGTACAAATGATTTCTTTGCTTCGCATCGCTTGGTATCTCAAGATTGTTTTCAGATTGATTATCTGTTCAGAGCAAGATCTTTCTGGTCTGAAGCCTGATTGGTATTCTCCTATTGTGTGTTATAGTTGAGATTGCACCCTATCGAACAGGCACTGTGACAGTCTTGTATGCAGATGACAATAGTAATATTCCTCTGTAGTTGTCTACGTTAGTTCGATCTCTTTTCTTATGAAGAGGGTGTATGACTGCGCACTTCTAGTCTGACAGTTTTTTGGTTTCCCAAATGTCTTTTATTACCTTTGTCAATTCACTGATTGTCTTCGGCCCGAATTCCTTTAGTAAATCTGCTACGATTCCATCTCCTCCTGCAGCTCTACTTTTTCATTTTCATGATTTGTCTCTTTATCACTAATTCATCTAGTGCTTCTATATCATCATTTCTTCTGGTCTGTTGTATCCTTGGGAATCTCTCTGTGGGTTCAGGACAATTGAGCAGTTCTATATATATAAAAGAAAAACTTAAAAATTTATTCACTTTGTAAAATAGATGTAACAATTGAAGATATGAGTAGATAAAACTCATAATGTTACACATTTAATTTTTTGAGAAAGTGAATGTTTTTAAAGTACAATATTTAATGTAATTTTTTAAAGGATCAATCCATGATTAATATAATTTTTCACATGATCAATCCAATCTACTCAGAAATCATGCGATTAACCCAGAATCTTAAGTTGTTAATGTTTCAAGATGGAGATAAACATTTAACACATTCATTCGTAAGAAAAAATCCATCATCTAATTAATAAAATAATGTGAACATTTTCCTTCTACTTTAATTTTTTTTTTCAATATTCAAACATTATCACTTTAAGAATTTAACTTATACCTTAACTTATCTACTATTAATCGGTCAACAATCAATCCATATTATTATTACACCATTGCCTAAAATTGCAATAATATTTTAGAAAAAAATACAAAATATTATAAAATTATAGGCAATGGCGAAATTGCAATGTATTGATTGTTGAATTAGTATAAGTATTGCAGATAATAAGTTAAAGTACAAGTTAAATCCTAAAGATGGGGCAAAGCCCAAAAATGTTGTATATAATAATACCATACAAAAGTTGTATGTAATAACGTATGAATGTTAACAAAACGATAAGGAAGAAGGAAAATTTTCTCATCCTTTAATTGAATAGCATTTATTAATCTTATTATTTTTTTAAATATATAAATAAATCAATTATCTTAAATTTTTTACATAATAGCTTCATCCACTCATGTCAAATCGCTATTAGGCTTGAAAGTATTAAATATGCTTTTAATTAAATGGTTTCTTTTAAAGGATCACAATTATGTGGAAAATAGGCTAGCTAAAATAAAATCGATTTTGTTACTTCTTTTCTGTTGACAGTTATTGTTCTGTTTCGATCCATCTATTACTCATTCTGAAAAAATACCGTCTAGTATAAAAAAAATCAAGTCATTTATTTCAACTCGTGTGATTCCTTTTATTCATGCTACAAAGTATTTTCCAATTATGTATAAACCTGCGTGGGCGCCGGATGAACTGTTATAGATGTATTCGTTTGTTAACAGGTTACAAATTTTTATTTCAACGATGCCAGTAAAGCCCCTTTTTTATGGCAATGGACACGGACCACAAAATGGAGCAGATAAAAACGGACCTTCATCACTTCTATTGTTCCATAAACTGGAATACAGTTTTTGCGCCCACTTGTTTTTAGTACTAGAGTTTTATAAGAGGGCATTTACATTATAATGGTACTAAATTATCCAGGAGGCCTGACGATCCCTGAACCTATTACTGGGGACAATGAATACAGCTTAAAATATATAGGAACAGGAAGCGGCCTTCATAATTTATCTGAGGGGGCCGCTGCAGGCTCTTTCCGCATCTGCACTATGAAAGCATTTATTGTCCTTTATATTGTGCGTTGGTATTGTAATCTGTCTTATATTTCCATATCGATGTTGTTTCTGTTCCCGGTCGTTTATAACTGTAGCTGGGAATTGTTTGGAATTCACTTAATTTTTCGAGTTCATAAGGCTATTTAATGCATATTTCTATTATTCATTCAAACTAGTGCTCATCATACCCTCATCATAACATCTACAGATTCCATTTTTTAAAGTATAGTTAGCTGTTTTTTCCGCGTTAAAGTTGGACTAACCACCTAAAAACAAATTAACCTTTAAAATTATAGTCTCTAATAATATATTCTTCAGCTTAATTTGTTGAAGAAATTTTCAAGAAAAAGGATCAAAATGGCAGTATTTTGTTATAAACGACTATGAAGATTAACTTTGTGATTTTCAAACTTTTTTTTTCCATTATTCTCATTTTCCTCATATTTTATTTTTTTAAATAATTAAGTTAAAAAAAAAAAGACAACGGAAACAATCCTATCCATCCTTAGATAATGAATGTACTTGCATATTTACTTAAACTTCATCAGTGGGCTGCTAGTGATGTTGACATACCTACTCTAACTTGGTGTCCTTTTATACCCGAACGTAACTCAAGACTCTTCTGGCAATAAAGAAATAAATTTACTGTCTGTATGTTTACACGCGCAGAAGCTTTCTACATGTTGGCATACACAGATTCATGGGACGGAATGTGCTTGCAAGGAGTACTAACGTATTGTGGAAGCGACTGCTGCACCATGTTGTTTCATCTTAGTGAAGTTGATGAAAACCTACTCCCCACTGTACCTACTCCCAATGTTTTCAAGTAAATATGCAAGCACATTCCGTCACTTAGGACGGTTCGGATTATTTCCGTAGTCTTTTGTTTTTTTATAAATTAAATTTTTAAAAATAGTGTTATGCAGTTTGATTTTAGCAACATGTTGACCTAACTGTTTGACTTCTTTTTAAACTTGGCTTGGAAGCAAAATGAATAAATTAGTAATCAAAATCCTGGAGTGTTACTGCCCTCCATCCATTTTTGAAAAAAAAAACATATTCAATTTCTATTAGAAAAAACTGGTGCATGAGTGGAAAAATATGATCTGTTTATATTAGATGTTTCTTTAAATTTTGGATAAGGTTATGAATTTTTAGAGAGCTTACAGTCGTCAGGGTCCATGTTCAAAGTTTGGTTCCCAACATCTCTCCTTGGTAGTTCTCCGTGAGTGTTATCAAGAATGCAGGGTTTTTCAAGGCAGGGAAGGACTAATAATAATCTTTGGAAAGGTAGAATTCACATTTAACAGTTTGAATCAGTTTCTACGAAGGGGAGAGGATCCTTAAAATCATGGAAAGTATTTTAATTACTTTCAATGAGTGTTACCACCATCTTATCAACATGTAATTTCACAAATGTCCTCATATTAAGAAAAAGTATCAGGCATGCGAGCACAGTTGTAATCGTAACAATCCCACGTTTTTCTGATCTCCTTAGCCTTGCTGACAACATATTGAAGCTGAAATTACTGGAGTGTTAACGTCCAAAAGTGTCACAAAAAGCTGTTACTGCAAACAAAATAAGTGGAATCAACTAGTCATGTGTAGCTGCCCATCCTATCATACTCCTCCGAATCATGGACCCTTACCTCAAAAAACAAAGGGCAGATCCAGACAATGGAAATGAGATACCTAAGAAAGGTTGAAGGAAGGACCATAAGAGATAGGATCCGCAACACTTCAATAAGATCGAACCTTGAGGTATAGCCGGTAGAAACCACTCTTGAAGAAAATAAACTAAGATGGTTTGGGCACCTTCTGAACACGGAGAGAACGGCCAGAATAACGTATGAGAGGAGAGTAGACGGAAGAAGACCAAGAGGAAGACCACAGACCACCTGGGAAGAAGGCGTGCGGGAGGCGTTCAGGAAGCGAGGGATGGACTGGAGCAGGAGGAGAGAATTGGTTCAAGAAAGGGACACATGGGTCAAGCTCTATAGAGGACATCCCCACACTGCGCAGCGGTAGAGAGGGGAAGAATTTGATGATGATGAGTAGCTGCTACTGCGAAATTTAAGCACCACCTCCTCATTAATCTACTGGTGAATATATATAGCTACATAGCATCAATTCTATGAAGAACTAATACAACTATAAAATAAAAATAGAAAATATTATTAGAAGATTGGAATGCGTGAACTGGAAACGAACATACTACTTCCTTTGGAGTTTTGGTATAATAGAAAAAGAAACAATAGTGGATACAGACTCATAGAGTTTTGCATCCAGAATGATATGATTATCGGAAAATCTCACTACAATCATAAGAGCATACACAAGTTTACATTTGAAGATCAGGAATAAAACTTGAGAAGTGTGATTGATTACTTTGTTTACGACAAAGACATCAGGAGATAGTTCACAGACATAAAGGTAATATGGGGAGCGGATGTTGGCACAGATCTTTTGGTAGCTGATATAAAGGTGCCGATACCACGAGCTTTAAAACCGAAAGCTTACGATAGGATAGATCTTGGGGTGCTAAAGGATAAAGAAAAACAGGAGCAATATAGGACCCGTCTAGCACGTGGTTTAGTTGAAGTAAATTTTGACGAAGAAATTGATCCATTACAGCAAAAGATTAAAGGTGTAATCCTGGGTACAGCAGAAGAGGCTTGCGGAAAGAAAGGGGTTATTAATGGCTCGAAAAAGGCCCGCTGGTGGAACGAGGAAATCCATAAGGCAATTAAGGAAAAGAAGAAAACTTGGAAGAAATTACATTTAAAAAAAAAGGATAGAAACTCAAGGAAGATCGACTTTTAAAAACCCAAAGGATTGTCCAAGTTTCCAAGAAGCAAACATGGGAAGAGCTATGGGAAGAAGCTGGAGGAAACCCGCCAGGAAAATATAAGATTGTTCTGGAACTCCGTAAAGTCGCTCAGAGGAAAACAAGGGAAACAAGTGTGTAGAATCAAGAACAGACAGGGAAACCTTTTTAGAAAAGAGGGAAGAAATCCTTAAAACTTGGCGAACTCACTACTAAGAAAAGTAGTGAAGATTTATACATATATTGCAACGTTCTTAAAATAATTGTAGTTTTGATGAGGATAGAGGTCCTTTAAAAGTTCCTTATTTCAAAAATAGTCGGTTTTAACATTGATACAGGCTTCGACAGACCCTGGCTTGTTATTAAATCGGGAAGTAGTCGACTATTAAAATAGAGCTATTTTATTATTATTTTTTTCATCTCAGCATTCTGGAATAGCTTCTTTTCGTAACTCAATTCAAGAGAATGTAGACGATATTGCAACTTTAGGTTACATACAGGCCTACAGTTAACGAACACATACCGACCCACTACAATCGATTTCACGATAACTTACTCGGACATCCCAACACACTCGTACAAGACATGGGTGACAACCAAAATTCGCAGAAGGCTGAAGAGGGATCTCCTGGCCTAATAATACAGGAAGAGGTGCCGCTGGGTACTACTCTTTCTCATACCTTCATACCACGTCAGCATGTTCTTAGCCCATAAAATTCACTGGTTGTTTCATAAACAGGGGTGAATTTAAAAAATAAAGTTAAAAAAAAAATTAAATTGAGCTAAAAAATCATATTATTGTAATTGTGACATCTTAACCGTCTGTTTACTAAGGTTCATTCACTGGAAGTGTATAACAAGATGGGATCGCATCCTAACCCATCATTTCTAACATATCTTAAGGGACATTATGATGTTTGACTTTTATTAATGTTACTTTGAAACATTAAATATTTACTCAACTTAGTTTTTTACCATCTACCTGCAACCACCGTAATAGAATTTTCCATTTTTGCCACCAAAGAATTGTCCACTACGCCTAGTATGGAAATAGGTATATACAACCTATTCCTTTGAAATATTAGATATAGTTTCATTTTAAGTTTTTTATTATTTTTTTTTTTTTTTTGTAAAAGTGTGGTCATAAAAATTAAGTGTAGGCACAAGTAACGTGGTGTAATCATTATGGGTCGTCTCAATTAGTATATTCCTTATTTATTATTTAATGCACTGAGGGATCAATTTTTAATTTTTTTATATTTACTTTGTCTATGAGGATCCCAAGCCATCTATATTAAAAGACGTAGAAAGTAGTAATCCATTTGCAAATTTTGTTCTTTTAACATACGATCCGAGTTATTATAAATAAATAATATGTATATCTCTTACAATGATTTTGTTTTAAAACAAAATCCATATGATCCATATAATGATAGGAATAGCAATAAGTTCATTTCCTTTTTATCTTAAACTCAAAAATACGGTGATGTAAGAAAAACACATAAAGCTAAGGTAAAAAGGTAAATGTTATTATACGAAAAAAATCGTTGGTGTCTCAGACTGAGGGTAAACTATAAAGCAATGATGTTCGAAATGAATAAAAAAATTCGAGTGATCAAATAACAAGGACGAGTCGGGTAAGATCCCACGCGCTAGAAATTTGAGAGTATAAATAACAGGAAGGGGTCGCATTCGACCCCACTCAAGATGGGTCTATCGAATTAATTTCACCCAGAAAATTAGAAAAGAGAGATACTCACCTTTTCTTGGTGGTGACTTCAGATGGAATGTCTAA